>JAYESA010000004.1:73353196-73468196 GCA_036927795.1 Iris macrosiphon
TCTGGCTGGTACTGATGTGAGAGGCCTCTTCAGATTGGACTCTCGCCTGGTGACACGCTCCATACGTCGAACTGCAGCAAGGACGTCCGTGTATGAAGTAGGTGCAGCGGATCCGATCATTCTTTGTAGTTCAAATTTTAGTCCATCGAAGAACTTCTCAGCCTTTTCTTCTTCTGTCGGGATCAAGGTAGGGGCGAAGCGACTCAGACGAATGAATTTTGCGTTGTACACTTCCACCGTCATACTGTCCTGAGTGAGGCGATTGAACTTGTCCCGAAGTTCTGATCGAGCAATAGCTGGAATGTACATCTCCTGAAAGAGTCTGAAGAACTTCTCCCAAGTAACTCGGTCTGGTCCGAGCCGTCTCACCTCAGATAACCACCAGTGATGTGCATTGCCCGTCAATTGCATCTTAACAGCAATCATCTAATGCTCTCTTGGAAGCTTGGCTGCTTCCAACTGGTATTGTGTGTTGGTGAGCCACTCATGAACTTCAGTGGGCTCCTCCTTGCCTGAAAAGGTATGGGGCTTAAGCTGGAGGAAATCGGTGATAGAGCCCGTCGTTGGTCGTCGTGCTGGTAGATCTGCCTGCTCCAGGGCAGTTACTAGGTTGTTCCTCAAATACTCTGCCTCGTGACGCTGATCCTCTTGTTGAACCTGTTGCTGGGCTTACATTATTGCATAAAACGTTTAGAACATCTGCTGCCCATCCATGACTTGTCCTGGTGGGAAAACAGGCATTGGTGGAACGAACTACGGAGGAGGTGGGATGTCATCACGTCGGAACCTGGAAGTATGCTGGCCCGCTTGATTGCTTTGAGCTGATTGTCCTCGATCTTCTGGTGTCACTCCCTCATCATAGGTGACCACAGCATCGTGCGGTGTACCTAAGGGATTCTCGTCACCGGTTCTCGGATCCATTACTCTGCATCAAAAATAAACTTATAAGAGGCGTACAGGAATCAAGGCAGTATGCAAGTCAAAAATTAATTTGAATCTGATATAGATGTCAAGAACGATTCAAGCAAGTGGATGAGATCCTAAAAACTTATCCTCTTCTTATTGCAGGCTTGCTCGGTCCCTAAGTTGAAACCGAAGTAATTTAGTCGTTGACCTGCATGGGCCACCACAAAAACTATGTCACGCCCCAGTCCCAAAATATCGAGGGACTAGACACGTGGCAATGGCCAGCAGCACACACCGATGGATAAACCTCAATATCAACAAAAAGGGTCTACTAAGCTGTAATACAATAATAAGGGTCTACTAATCTCATCCACATAAATGAATACCTCAATATCAACAAAAAGAAAAATATAATCATCATCAAGTCACAAGTAAATAAATTAGGGAACAACCCGATAACAAGTATGATACAATTGTTCATTAAACAAGAATGTAAATAGCATCAAAGACTGAGTATAGAAGAAACATATACTCAGGAGAAATCCTCGGCAATCACCTCATCCTCGAAGATCGGTACAGCTCCTGTGTCAGCTCCTGTTCCTGCTTCTGCTCCTGCTAATGCTTCAGTTCCGTATACCTCGGGATAGATCTCGTCTGCTAATCCTGGGGATATAATCCGAAATCCAGGTCCTCAGGGGACATAGCAAGGTATAAAATAACTCATGCCAAAATAAATGCAGTGCAGCAATAATGGAAACAATAGGGTAAACTATATAACCAGCTAAGTGATATGCAAGTAAGAGTTTTAATCATACTCAGGCTGAGACTACTATAGGATCTGTATCGGGGAAACCCATAGCAGTATTCTCTCGAAAGGCCAGTAATGTACCAAAGCTCTGTGTCAGAGTCTAAGGCACCTCCAGTAAAGTAATATATATATAATCAGCTTTTTGTATGGTAAATCTCTTCCCACCCAATGTAATCACACGTCTCATGTCCATGACACACAAGATCATAACTAATGCAACAAGTTATATAATAGCTATGAATATAATGTCTATGTCACAAATCCTGCAACCTACACAGAATCACCTTGAATATTTCAGGAAGATTCTGTCTCATAAATAGTGTCAGGTGTCCTGGGTATGACGTACTTGATAATGCAAGCACGAGAATGCAAAGGGTCTCGATATCCATCTCTAGGTGACGTTACACAACCCCGCGTACGGTGTTGGCACCCGATTATTAATCGAACGCTAAGTAAAGTCACACGGTCCTAGGTTAAGCATGTACAACATATAAATAAGTTAAGGAAATAATATGTAATAAGAACTGCAAGGTTGGCAAGGTACACTTGCCTGGGGTTCTGACTCCAACTATAGCTCTAGTATCAGCGAAATTTGAAGGTACTCCTCTGGTTGCTGAAATAAACATCACCATCAGATTCAAAAAATATCAAATAGCTAGAAACACCTGTCCTTGAGTCCAATTTGGACACAGGGGCAAAAATAATAGTTCTTGGTCAAAGCGAGGTCCACATGTGGCCCACTTCACACCGAAAAATGTGTCAGAGACAATATTCTCTAAATTCGTCAAACTTAGTGTCAACAAGTCCAGAACGATGATACGAACCCAACAGTACGCACCTTTCGGTGAAGTCCGCACACTACCAAGTCGTCCCGTTTGGCGGGGCACACTCAATTTCGGGAAAAATAGGGCGAATATTTTCCTGGTTTTGGATCGCAGTTCGCGATCGCCACAAGACGTGACACACCGAGCGGGTTACACCGGCATCGAGAGGGTTACGCAAGGTTCGCAGAACTGGGATTCGTCATGTCCGCGAGGCGACACGACTCGACACGGCGGGGGCTAGGGTTAGGGTTCTGTCGCTGTGCTGCGGTTGGGGGCGCCGGGGATTCGTCGGAGGAGGGGCTGCTCGGGCGGAGGCGGAGCTGACCGGGGACGGCGCTGGTGGCGGGCACGGCGGCTGGTCGTCGATGCAAGGCTGGGTTCAGCGGGGTGGAGTCAACGAGGGACGGCTGCACGTCGACAGGGGGCTGCCAAAGACGACGGAGGAGATGGCGGAGGCTGGAGGAGAGAGGGGAGCTCGACATGATGGATCTCGGGCGGAGGCGGAGACGCTCGGGGACGATGGGGCTAGGGTTACGGGGAGAGAGAGGCGGAGCAGCGGGGTAGCCGGGCTGCGCTGGGCTATATATAGGAGGAGCAGGGAGGCGAATGGTCGACGGCTACGGTGCAGGCGGAGCGACACCGGGGAGCGGAGCAGCTGGTGGTTGCGGGAGCGGAAAGGTCGAGCAGTGCAGGGGACGCGATGCGGCGGCCGGCGGCGGAGTCGAAATGGGTCATTACGTCCGGGTCCGGGTCGGTGGATGGGTTCCGACCCGATCCAATAGGCAAGGGTACGATTTGTGTTTCGGGTTTCGGGTCGGGTTTAGATTCGACCCGACCTACTAGGGTTAGGGTTGGTTCAGGCTCCAGTTCAGCATGGTTTGGTTTGGTTTGGTTCACTTCACAAATAAACCGGATTTATTTTAGGGTTTAATTATAATTAGTTTTTAGGTCTTTAAAAATATTTTCGGGGTCCAATAAATTCCCAAAAAATTACCCTATGTCTAATTTTTCATTTTACATCCTAAAATATTATTTTCATAATATTTTAATATTTATTAACATTATTTAAAATTATTTAATTTCAAAAATACCTTGGTTTTAATTAGTTAAAATTATAAAAAATTCCAGAAAATTGTGAAATTTAATTTTTTTTTAAAAAATCCTGAAAAGTCAGGGGGTTTACACCTTTGAGCAAAAGAGAAATAGTCACGTCCATATTACCTCTGTCTTGTTTCCTCTATCTCCACCAAATACCTTACCACGTCTACATTTACCTCTGAGTAAGATCTCCAAAACTTTGCCTACTTATGAGCAACTTTCTTCTTATTGACTATTTATCGTTACGTCCATAATATCTCTAACGATGTACGTCATTTCAACTTATCATCCATACTGAGTTCACAGTGCGCCAAGGGTGATAAGTACACCAAAATTCCTCTAGCAGCTATGTTATTATATATGTCCACATTACCTCCAGTATAAATATCTTAGCTCACATCCACAAATACAAAACAAAAGAGAAGGTCTGGAAAAGAATTTTTTTTATTGATATTCAAGATCATGAGTAGATTTGATAGAAATATATTATATTTAACGTTTTCATTGATATTCAAGATCATGAGTACATATGGTGAAAGTATCTACATTCAGCAGTTTCTCCATTTGGGGACCCCTCTGTGTTGTTTCTGGTACCAACGTAAATGAAGCCGGCAGCTCAGTAGATTTCAGGTCACCCCTCCAGCAAGCTTCTTAGTGCAAACCTCAATACATGAAAAAAAAAAATCCATACTGAGAGATAGCAAGGGAGCTTGCAACACAAAACTGGGCCTGCATAAATGCGCACATGCCCATTTCTGTAGATGAGCCGGGAGTAGAAGTCTTGGTTTAGATGTCAATCCCAACCTTGTAATCGATACGACAACCATGTTCGGGGGATAGCTACAGCGAGCTAGGTTGGAAGACGGAAGATAGTCACCCTGGTAATATGCCTGTTCATCACGAATAACGGGACTTATGATGTCCTTCCATGTTCCATCGGGACCAAAGCAACCCGAGGCAATCCCTGTATAACCAAAATGCACAAGTCAGAACAATTGCAATAAAGACCTATAAAATATGCACATAAACAGAGTCATGCACCCTCGACTACAAAGACTTTGATGAAAGTCAGAAGCATGTTAGTTATGCACGTGGTGTCATGCACACATAGTCTTGCGCACATATGCATAGTGACCATGAGGCATGTTCAAGATGAGGTACCCCAAAGGAGACGACTGCTTCCATACAGGGAGTGGTCGTATAGCTCTCCAGCACATGTCAGGAATAATCATTCCAAGAAAAGCGCATCCATGAGCCTAATGTAGAGTTTTACCAGGTAGCGTATCTTGTAAACAAAGCTTTTCTGCAATGTCCATGCGTGTCGATAGTAGATTGGCCTACGCATGTTCTAGATGATTACCCATCCATGCGGCATACTGTATATAAGCCTTCAGTGCATCTTCCTGTCGAAGCTTTCTCAGCAAATGACCATGCGCGTCAAGCCGTGGGGTTCTTCTATGAATGTTCCTGATAATTTATTGCCCATGCAACAGACTGTGCATTTGTGTCCTTGTGTGTTAACACACGAAGGGGTATCCTCATCTCTTTAGTCCTCAAAGTAAAGATGGAGCAAAATCCTTTCTCTTTTTACCTTCGGAGGGAAAAGTTTTAGCGAAGTGGTCGACCATCAGAGGTAGAGGATCGACAAAGTGCTCGACGGAACTCTACGTGTCTAATTTTTGTATAAGGGAGAATAGGGGCATCCTGAGAACGAGAATGACATTCTTCTCTCTCTTCCTTGGCCCCTATTTATAGGCGAGGTTCATCGCAGGTGGTAATTAGGTTCCCGAGCAGATAAGCGCCAAAATCGCTGGATGAACCTAGCATTAAATGAATGAACCCGCGTCTCGGGATAGCTGAAGGCAGTTACGGGTCAATGGGTTCTTCAAATCCCGTGACGTGCACTTCGGGAGAAGACAGCCTGACAACTGTACGTGTCAGACGATAAGACCTCCTCAAAATCTAGGTACTGCTATCTATTAAAAAGATTTGACAGCCTATCAAAAATACTGTGGCATCAAGTCCATCCGGCCTGAAGTTGATGCGTCAAGATCACCCATGTTGCTATTTTGTCCATGTTCTAGGTTCAAAGTATTCCAAACTTAATTAAGTTTGAAAACTTTGAATAGGGTCTTGTTGAAGCATGGAAAATTATGAACCATGCACCAAATACAACTAAGCCTTGATGTGGAAAAGATAGTCAAGGGCCATATGACAAAGGCAGTCAAAGACCATGAACCAAATGCAACCAAGTTCTGATGTGGCAGAAGTCATCCTTAGCCGCACTAACAAGAGAGCATTTAATGCTATGCAGTAAAAGGTCAAGCCATTGACAGTTGTGTCAACACGCTTCGTAAAATGTACAGTGCCTATGTTAACATAACGAGGATTCCCATACGACATAATTGTTAGGTAGCAGCGTTCCCATATGCTCATGCGACAGTGTTCCTTTGCGGCAAAATTGTTAGGCGACAGCGTTCCCATATGCTCATGCGGCAGCATTCCCATAAAGTAGAATTGTTATGCAGCCGCGTTCCCATATCCCCATGCGGTGAAGTTATGCGACATTGTTCCCCTAAAACTCTACTCAACCGAATCTTCCTATTGTAAACAACTAAGATCCTCAGGCAGATGGCGCATGCCATCTGTCACGCAGACTAAGTTATGCATATGACGGGTGCCAACAACCCAAGATCTCAGAAACAACAAATCTCAACTATTGTCACATGGCAGTCGTAGCGCAGCATGCGCCCACAAAGTTGCAACCATATTCAGTTGAGGAGGCCATGCGACAGCTCAAGACCCGCGCGTATGGTCTAAAAATGCATGCACGCGCATGATCCTCCAACATCTATAAATAGAAGGGACATGTGCTTCCCAGGTACGGACAGTGAGATGCATACTCAGACGCCTAGATACTTTGTAATTCTCTTTCGTCATTGGACTGTCAACGGAGTAAAGGAGTCAGTTGTAGTGCTCGATCTCCATCGTTACGCTTTCCCCGATTTCTTAAATTTGTACTCAAAATTCTCAGTGCTAGGGTTCTTTGTACTTCTTTGTTGTATTTATGATCAATACAAAAGTTATAAAACTTTCTGGTATTTTTATGATGGCAACAGTGATTAATTCTAATCCCTTGACACACTATTCCCTTATCAAGAAAATATTCCAGTCATGACTTTAATTTACCGTATTTATCCTAACCCAACTTTATATGAGAATATATGTCTAGTTCTTAAACAAACTCATCTAATCCATCCAGTATTCCACTGCACTATTGTCTGCCTTTGCTTTCACTATCATAATATGTCATTCTTATATGATCGTCTAATATCTACTTTTCTGGTGAGAGCCCTCTTGATTGAAATACTATCGCTTCTCAATTTTCTTTCCTTCCTAAGTACGATATTAAAGAAAAATTTCTCAAACTCAATGTAATGATAGAATTATATACAGGCATTTGTCTAGTCTTAAGTACAGACTTATCGAACAATTCTATCTATATATTTTTCTAGTCATACTTTCTAAGTCTTACATAAGGGTGGTCAAATTTTTATTTAGGGGGCTACAAGTAATCCCAATGGTCAACTGTATATTCTTCCAATCGTATCACTAGTCATTTTAGTCATCTATCTTATCTTCTAACCAATCTTCAATAATGTGTAACTTCTAAACCAATTCTATCTGCTTAAGTAAATGGATTGGTAAAAGAAAATTTTCTTGTTAAGGCTAAAGCTCATATATAAAGTTTAACTGTCACTCCATTCTAACCAGCCTATCTTACAGAGATGGCTATAATATCCTTTCTATCTTAGATAATCACCCTCTATTCTATCAACCTTTGTTTTACCCTGCGACAAAACATATAACCAAAATGATACATCAAGCACGAGTGTTCATCTTCCCAAAATAAGAGAATATGAGTTACAATAAATAAGAGTTCAATAAAGGTATGATTGAATACAAATACAAGACTCAAAGGTGGTATTAAAAATCAAAGAAGTTTCAATAACAATTGTGGATTGAGATCATAATACACTTATCCTACCGTAGGCTTGTTCGGTACAGTAACATAACTGAAACGATATAATCGGACCTGCATGGGCCACTACTAAAATTAAATCATGCCCTAGTCCCAAAATACATGGGACCAAGCCACGTGGCAATGACTAGCTATGTATCAATTAAGTGGACTCTAGTACAACCTAAATACATATAAGCTATTCAGTGAGGGTCACTATCTAAATAACTCCATAAATATATCTGTCTCAATCTATAATAAACGAAATAAAAGAATGGTGTGAAGCACCAAAATCAAATAAAGCATGAGTTGGAAAAGAATCAAGATAGACTGAACCTGAGATAACATCACCGACTGGCTCCTCCTCCTCGACGGTCAAGGAAAAAACTCGCCCCTGTCACTGGGCACCTCTCTACTACTGCTGGTCCTGAGCGAACTGCTGTTATTATGGTAGTAGAGGAGGTCCTCTCTGTTATCTCACTGGTGGTCTCTTGGGTGCTCTCTGTGCCTGAGCTCCGCCCTGAGCTAGATGAGCTGGAGCTTTAGGACAAGCCCTCAATTAGTGGTCTCCAGATCCGTAGAATAAGCACTGGCCCAATCTCATCCTGCATGCATCCTATCCATGTACCTGCTTCTTTCAGAATTGGCAAGGAATAGCTAGCCTCTGGATCTAGTACATCTGTTGTACCGGCGATCTAGCTAGTCCATGATACTGCTGCCTCGGCTGTTGGAAGTGCCTCTGGTGCTGCTGCTGAAAATGAGGCCCCTTTATTGGACCCTTGTTGGTACTAGATCCTCCTATGTCTCTCGGTCTCTTGGAACCAAGCTCTAGATCATCCTCTGCTCGCTGTGCCTACCTCAGGATCTTCTCAAAAGTAGCGATAGAATCTCCATTCGTATGTGATTTGATCTCCCTAATCAGGCCCTTTCTGAACTTCCTGGCTCTTCCTCTAAGGTTTTGTCCCTCCACAAAGTAGCCTAATCTGTAATACTCTGTCACATACTCATCTACTGTCATACCTCCCTGAACAAGGTACTAAAACTGGCTCTCTAGAGATGTCAGAGCCACATCTGAAAAGAACTTTTCTTTGAAGAGCTCTTTGAAAGCTTCCCAAGTAAGTCCTAGTGCTAAGATCCTGGGGTCCGTCCTGAACCAAGTCAACGCAATATCGAACATCATGCTCCCTACGGCCTCTATCTGCAAGCTCTCTGAAATCTACGCCAGTCGCATGTTTTGCTCAATGTCTTCAATCCAATCATCAGTATATATAATCCCTTCAGTGCCTTTAAAGTCCTTCAGCCCCATCCTCTTAAAATCTATGATAGTTCTCGTCCTCAGCTGCTATAGGTTAAACTGAGGTGGTGTCGTCTATGGCTAGACTAAGGTGACTCTCTCGACTGCTGTGAGCGTAATCTGGTGAGCATTCTCAATGCTCTGTCTCATAACCTCTGACTGGTGCTGCAGTGCCTCTATCATCTATTGAAAAAGTGCAAACATCTGTGTCTGCTCGACTGCGCATGGTGGGGATGGAAGATCCCCTAAAATTGTCGGTGTTGTCCTTTGTAATGGAGGTGGATCACCTCCGAAGGCTACTGCAAAAATGCCCACCTGGATCGGTGAAGCTGACCTCTAGAAGGTAGTTGCTGGAACAACGTCTGCTGGTGCTGCCCTCAGAGGCAACGAAGTGACCGACCTAGCTGATATTGTGCCTGAGCGCTGGAAAGGTGTGTTCGGCGGTATCCTGAAGATAGATTAAACAAAGGAATCTGTCACGACCCGCACCCGGTTTAGGGGCACGAGAGCGTGGGTACGTCCAGCCTACGCCGCAGCATCGGCGGTAGAACGCTGTCTAGGTCAAGTACTATCTAAACAATCTCACGCTAGTATCCAACTCCATAAGGAGACGTGGATAATACTATAAAAATATTAACAACATACTCAATCACAACTACAGCACGATAGGAATTTGAAGAAATAAAAGAATACAACACAAGTCTAATGACAACATAATCATACCTGCAATCATTAACTTCCAATCCCCAAGTGTGTCAGAAACCAGTCTACTAAGGTCACAGTCTGGAAAAATATTTTTCCAGTCAGGAAGGAGCAAAGTACATCTCTAAATAGCAGTTCTATATAAATGACATAAACTATGTAGCAGTTCTAGATGGAAATATACCAGATGCATGTATAGGTACGAGAAATGTACAATGAGAGAAATACTGGAAATACTGTAAGTAAATGCAGGAAAAGAATAATATGTCAATGAGCAAGAATTCTATGACTAAGTGTGTGAGTACTAGCTTTAACATGTGATCGGCTTGGGAACTTGATCAGGCTGGTTACATGTGATTAGCTATGATTCACGAAGGTTAGGCTAACCGTTGGTTAGCTATGATGCATGTAGAGGTCAGGCTAATCACACGTAACAGCTATGAGGCACGGAGATGGTCAGGACGCACCCGACGTGAGATGTGGGGTGAGCTATGATGCATGAAAAGTTGGGTATGATCACATATCTACACTAAAATACTCCCCACCCCCGACTGGTATAGTAGATCCAATCATGGTACGCTATGGCACGGGATTCCCTAGGAAGGTAGCAAATCTCCCCGGAAATCAGTGTTTGTACATGCACAAGATAACAAGGAACAAGTCTTGTACAAGCTACACCATGAATAAGGAATAACATCTCATGACGAGATCCGTATATACCAATCCGTGTAACCAACGTGTCGAGAACATGGATATTTATACTAGATACAGTGAACATAGGAGATATCATAAATTAGAAACTAATCAGAGAATGTACTCGCCTTGGGTCCTTAGCTGGTAAAACCAATGTCCTGTCCCAGAGTATCGTCTGGAGGAACCAACAGTCCTAAAAATATATCAATACAACATTTGCATCAGGTGCTACACTAACATATCACAAATACATGAACTCAGGGGCTCTGTCAGGTATGGCACTAGTCAACTAGGGTCACCTAGTAATTTATCAATTAATCATATTATCAATAAATAAATTAATACATATATATATAGTTATTCCAAAGTATACAAAATAGGTATAACTGTATGTACATAAGTGGAAATATATTTTATTTATGTGAAAAATTATACATCACTCATACATATAAACTAGTATACATGTACCAAAATACATATTAACTTATATTGTATATATATATATATATATATATATATATATATATATATATATATATATATATATATATATATATATATATATGCATACATACCAAAATAATACAATACTATATACAGGTAATATACCAAAAATATATTTTACAAGTACATATATATCAATACAGTTTATATATATATATACTATGTATATATATACCAAAAAAATATGTTTATACATGTTTATATATATAGGTACACATATTTATACCAAAATACGGTTATATATACATATATACCAATTTACATTTATTTATATTTAAATACTGAATCATACATTAATACATATTATATCAATAAAAACGTATATAATATATGTATATAAGTGTCTATTAGTAATTTGTACAAAATACGTATTTGTGTATATACACTAATAGATGTATATACATATATACTTTTTATACCAAAATACATATTTGTATATATATATCAATCCAACATTTTATATATATATAACTAATCAAAGAATGTAAATAATGCCACCCTCCTCAAGGTGATCCCAAATGAAATAGCAGTTAGTCCCAATGGGTCCGGAGCAGTCCAATTAGCTAGAAACTATATAAAGAAGTCCATGATCGGAGTTCGGCACGAAAACCGAGATAAGGATTCCAGGCTAATAAAAGAAAGGGTCGCTGTTCGTTATTAAGGTAACACCTTAATTTAATGAAAATCATTTAAATTTATTTAAGCAATAATTACAATTTAAAAGTTTATTTATACAAATTAGAATTTACGTAAAAGCTAATATATTTATATATCCATAGTAAAAGTGGTTACCAGTCCAAATGAACCAATTTTTATTATTGGAACAATTTCTTAATTAATAATGTACCCCAAAAATTATTATATTTTACATAATCAAACCCTTATATTTAATACATAAAAATGAACTAATTACATGAAATCACTAAACTAATTATATAAAATTACTAAACTAATTATATGAAATTACTAAACTAATTAATTAATAAATTAATTAACTGATTAAGAATTTATTTACTGATTAATAAATAATTAACTAAACTAAACTAATATAATTTAACTAATTGATTTATTAATTCACTGATTAATAAATAATTTACTGATTAGTAATTAATTAACTAATCTAATTATATAATTAACTAATTAAATACTAATTAACTGATTAACAATTAATTAACCGATTAATAAATTAATTAACTGATTATCTATATAATTAAACTAATTATAATTCTAATCCCCAGTGTCTCTGAATCGAAGGAAAGGGAAGAGGGAAGTCTCACCCGAGGGTTTTCCGGCGAGGTCGCGGTGGGGGCTCCGTCGAGGTCGGGCCGGCAAGGCGTTGGCGCGATGACTTCGAGGCGGGATCAGGAGCTCAGGGCGGCAGCGAAAACTCGGCGGCGGCGTCGACTGGATCTGAGGCGGCGGCGTCGACTGGATCTTCTGCGGCGGCGGCGGATCTTCGAGCTCGACGCGGCAGTGAAGTTCGACGTCGTGGAGGGAAGACGCGACGGAAACCCGAGAGCGGCGGCGGTCTTCTTGGTTCCAGGCGACGGCGGCTGTTCGGCTCGACGCGGGCTCGACGCGGCCACGGGTCGACGCACGACGGTTAGGTCGACGTTCTTCTCGGCGGTGGTCAGTTCGAGGTTCCAGAACGGTGGTTGCAGGCGGCCACCGGCGGATCTGGCTCGAGGAGGCGGCGGTCTAAACCAGAGCAGCAACAGGGCGGCGGCGACGACGTCGGCTCCGGGCGGCGGTCTGATCTAGGGCTAGGGTCAGGTTCTGAATCGTCTCCGAGGCTGGACACGAGGATTCGATGTACTGTGGGGGACGTGTCCGGGTCTGTCGGACACGGGGTTGGGTGTACGGCTGTGGTGGAGGTGGATGTGTCCGGGTGTGTCGGACACAAAAAATCAGGTTGTAAAGTTGTAACCGGACACAGGAATGAATGGATACGGTGGGACACCCGGGGTCGGACCCGAGGCCAACACGGCTGACACGGTGATGCTGGACACACGGACACGAGCACACAAAAATGGTGGTGGCTTGTTGGCTTTGTGGGGATTTGTGAGGGCTAGCTAGGGTTTCTTGGGAATGGTGAGAATGAGAGACTTAAATAGGGAAAGAGGGTGTGGGATAAAGGGTGAGGTTTGGCCCAAATAACGAATGGCCCAAGATTATATAAATGAGTTTTTCATGCGGGAAATGAGGGTGAATGAAAAATGGTAAACTTGTAAAAATTTTAAAAAGAAAAGATTAAATTTCAGAAAATATTTTAGGAAAACTAACTGATTCCCAATTAGCTACTAATTAATCCATATTGCGAAACCCTAGGAAAATATGTAATTTATTTATTTACTATTCCAAAATGGATATGAAATTTATTATGAAACAACTAGTCCTTCAATAATTTTATTAAACAAATAATTTTTATGATTTCAAGCCAATAAATATTCGAAGCTAGAGTATTTATATATATATTATATATTATTATTTATCTATTTAATTTATAAGAAATCGACATTTAGAAAAAATGATTTTTATAAAAGATTTTAAATCACCTTCTAAAATCAAACATTGATCAAAATCAAATACAAGAATTCAAGGAGAAAATATTTTAAAACTTGGTATTTAAAATAAATTAAAAATCTAATTATTTTGGAAATTGGAAATCGGAGGTTACAAGTCTATCCACCTTAGAAAAATTTCGTCCTCGAAATTTAGGATCCTCAATAATTGTCTTTACTTATCATATTATTTCTATCAAAATTTAAATTTCAACCAAATAACCATGAAGTAATTCCATATCGTTATTTCACAACCTTTCAAAATTCTATATCATCATATTCCGGAAAATCTTCAAGTTTTAAAAATCAAATTCAAATTTTTATCATAATCTCCTCCAAAAATTTAAGTTCGTATCTAATTACTCAAGGATTTTAATATCCAATCCTCCAATTGAATTCCAATCAATGTCTATTTATAACATTTAAAAATCTGTATCCCAAATTTAAATTTTAAACACTAATCCATCATTCATCTTACTCCTCTAACCCAAATTCAATTGATGCTTATTCAAATATAATCCTCCTCCCGAGAATTGAATTTGACACTATTCCATTAACAATTTATTTCCTGATTTTCTTTTTCCTCAAATACTCAATGATGCGATACTTTCAGAATCTTCAATGCAACATTCATAATATAAACTATAAATTTTTTTTATCTTGCAATCAAATAGAAAAATGATAATCTCTCAAATTTTCTCAAAATTTAATAATCAATTTAATCATATCAAGACATTCCTAAAATTTAATAAATCCTCAATTTTGCCCTGTGAATTTCTTAACTCTCTATTTAAGTTAATATTTATCCTCGAATTTTAATCAAACCTCGATTTCACAAAATCTATGATCCATCAACTCTGTTATAATAATCCCCTAAATTTTTTATTTAAATTAATGCTCATCCATAATTTAATCATCTTGTCCCTTTTTGTCGGTCATAACCTTGTCATAGATTCTTTGCTATGGTCAAAACCCTAATGATCATGGTTTAAGAAAATTCTACCTACAGCCATGCAATTTAAGAAAAATATATAGGTCATGTATCTTTTGTCATGGTATTTCAGTCTCTGTTAAGGTGTACTACTAGTCATATTTTAACAAGAAAATCATGAATACGAACTACAGTATTAGGAAAAACAATCAATCGAAAGATGGAAGAAGGAATCATTAGGAGGGAAAGAAAGAACCTGCTAACATATTTCTTGCGGTAACTGCTATCTCTAACAAACACTTAACTCTAGCACATTCACTAACAAATTCCTATTCCGGTACACTGATATCCTTATCAACTAGTCATTAATCCACAAGATCCATGAATATATCAATATTGCACACACCTGTCTATTAATACCAAAATCTGATGCCATGAATCTCTAATATAACCATGATTCAATAATGCATCCAAGTTGATACCTATATCTCTTTAGTACCATACCCTCTGTCAGTTCCCGTTCCTACTACAATTGTTCATACTAGTCGTTCTTATCACTCAAATATACGTCAAGTGCAACACCATACTAAATACTGCTCTTTCCAATACAACTTTAGATGGACACCCAAGTCAGTCTGCGGTGCCATCTCAATCATGCTCAATCACCAGATCCTTACACATGTATATTATCTACTCATATATTAATATTCATATCTCTCATCTACCATAAAATTAATCCTCAAATAATCGTCAAGGTTTAACTTCTCGAACAGCTTTAAAATAAAATGCATATACCTTCTCAAAATCAGATACTCCACATCGAAATAAAATTTAATCACTTCTAAAATCCTTGTAGCCTTAACTATGTTTATTGAATCAAATTTAAATCCTCAATATTTTAACAACATAAAATCTTAACTCCTTAAAAATTCTGAAAAATTTAAAATTTATTTCCACTCTTTAATTTATAAATCCATAAATATACATATAAGTGCTCACGGTCTCTGATACTCGAGGTGCACTCAATGCATCTAGTGTCTATAGCTGTGTACTAAAATTGTACTGCCTGAATCACTTGTACTATTATCTCCATTGATCAAAGTTATCATCATCTGTAATTTCTTTCATGATTTTCAATTTATGTCAACTGGTATATCATCTAATTATCATCATACAGGGTGCTTACTGTTATTAACGTCATCCTCGACTAATCCTCGATATAGAATCATTAGCACTCTTGGTATTATATCACTAGCTTTATTAATGGATTATCTCATCAAGTCCTTTAGAACTCATGTTTCTTTACTCTCATGGGTATGTGTATGGTTCCTCATCTCGATTGTTGTATATGTATTTCCTTTAACCTTTTTATAGCCTGTTAAACTAATCCATGGTACGCTTCACCATCTTCATTACCAATTCTGATATTTCTCCACTCATGACAGCCCATTAACTCTTTTATGCATATACAATTCCTTACCTTTAACACTTCCGATATCAATCATCAAATTGAACATCATGCTCCATAAATCCTTAACACAATTTCCTGGATACTTAAATGTTCACGTAGGTTATCCAATTGCAAAATCATGACTATCCAGGACGGGTATGTTGGCTCTGATACTAACTCTGAGAACTATCACTGATACTCTATACTCTCATTCTACTTACTGTCTCTAATAACCTTATCCTAGAACCATTATTACAAGGTATTACGCTATGGGTTAATTCTAGATCAAGGCCTACTGCTCACATGTCCAACTAGGAAATACTTACAACTCACAAGTCACACTCAGTCAAACTAATACTCAAGACACATACATAATTACAAGTCAATAATTATCATACTAACAAGGAATCCTCAAAGAAAAGAAGCTCAAAAGGAACTGGATTAAGGACTAAAGGTATCTATACTGGTAGTAAAGAAAAGAAGCGATGGAATAAAGTCCTGGAATAACATAAATAGATAAGTCTTGAGATGATACTTTAAGAACCAATTTAAGATACAACCTGATAATCATACACGTCTGTCAGAAATCATGACACACAGAATCCTCGCCACGCCAGTAAGCATAGATGCGATAAACGACAGGTTCCGTAACTAAGGTATGCAACCCTATAATTATGTCATCTAGAATCTTCGCCACGCCAACCGGTATGGCTGCGAGAGACCCTAAGTTTCATAACTATAGTATGTACATCCAAGTCAGGTTCCTACATTCTCGTCACCACAGGTAATATGGCTGCGATAAACTCTAGGGTCAATAACCAAAGTAGACGTCTTACCTTTCTCACTGTCCTTATCAACATATGTCATCAGATGATACCGTAAATTTTAGCCCGTAAAATTCATCTCGATAAAAATCAAACTCAACAACGACACCAAGAGTTAAATTTAACAACTGGTCAACAAGAATCAAAACTCAACAATGATACCAAGATTTTAATTTAATAACTAATCAACAAGAATTAAGTTCAATAAGAACAAGCGAGAGCGGACGAAAACAAGGAAAGATTTAAATTGGAAATTATAACAAGATTCTCAAGGGGTCGTCCCAAGAATCTCTCAAGAATTTGTAATTGAGTATCCTCTCTCATCATAGTATCTTATGTCCTATATTCTATAGCAGGCACGTAGTAGTACAACTATGACGTCGCACTACTACGATATCGCACCACTAGCGAAGTCTGACCTGCATGGGCCACCACTAAAAACGTGTCACGACCCGCACCCGGTTTAGGGGCACGAGAGCGTGGGTACGTCCAGCCTACGCCGCAGCATCGGCGGTAGAACGCTGTATAGGTCAAGTACTATCTAAACAATCTCACGCTAGTATCCAACTCCATAAGGAGACGTGGATAATACTATAAAAATATTAACAACATACTCAATCACAACTACAGCACGATAGGAATTTGAAGAAATAAAAGAATACAACACAAGTCTAATGACAACATAATCATACCTGCAATCATTAACTTACAATCCCCAAGTGTGTCAGAAACCAGTCTACTAAGGTCACAGTCTGGAAAAATATTTTTCCAGTCAGGAAGGAGCAAAGTACATCTCTAAATAGCAGTTCTATATAAATGACATAAACTATGTAGCAGTTCTAGATGGAAATATACCAGATGCATGTATAGGTACGAGAAATATACAATGAGAGAAATACTGGAAATACTGGAAATACTGTAAGTAAATGCAGGAAAAGAATAATATGTCAATGAGCAAGAATTCTATGACTAAGTGTGTGAGTACTAGCTTTAACATGTGATCGGCTTGGGAACTTGATCAGGCTGGTTACATGTGATTAGCTATGATTCACGAAGGTTAGGCTAACCGTTGGTTAGCTATGATGCATGTAGAGGTCAGGCTAATCACACGTAACAGCTATGAGGCACGGAGATGGTCAGGACGCACCCGACGTGAGATGTGGGGTGAGCTATGATGCATGAAAAGTTGGGTATGATCACATATCTACACTAAAATACTCTCCACCCCCGACTGGTATAGTAGATCCAATCATGGTACGCTATGGCACGGGATTCCCTAGGAAGGTAGCAAATCTCCCCGAAAATCAGTGTTTGTACATGCACAAGATAACAAGGAACAAGTCTTGTACAAGCTACACCATGAATAAGGAATAATATCTCATGACGAGATCCGTGTATACCAATCCGTGTAACCAACGTGTCGAGAACATGGATATTTATACTAGATACAGTGAACATAGGAGATATCATAAATTAGAAACTAATCAGAGAATGTACTCGCCTTGGGTCCTTAGCTGGTAAAACCAATGTCCTGTCCCAGAGTATCGTCTGGAGGAACCAACAGTCCTAAAAATATATCAATACAACATTTGCATCAGGTGCTACACTAACACATCACAAATACATGAACTCAGGGGCTCTGTCAGGTATGGCACTAGTCAACTAGGGTCACCTAGTAATTTACCAATTAATCATATTATCAATAAATAAATTAATACATATATATATAGTTATTCCAAAGTATACAAAATAGGTATAACTGTATGTACATAAGTGGAAATATATTTTATTTATGTGAAAAATTATACATCACTCATACATATAAACTAGTATACATGTACCAAAATACATATTAACTTATATTGTATATATATATATATATATATATATATATATATATATATATATATATATATATATATATATATATATATATATATATATATATATATGCATACATACCAAAATAATACAATACTATATACAGGTAATATACCAAAAATATGTTTTACAAGTACATATATATCAATACAGTTTATATATATATATACTATGTATATATATACCAAAAAAATATGTTTATACATGTTTATATATATAGGTACACATATTTATACCAAAATACGGTTATATATACATATATACCAATTTACATTTATTTATATTTAAATACTGAATCATACATTAATACATATTATACCAATAAAAACGTATATAATATATGTATATAAGTGTCTATTAGTAATTTGTACAAAATACGTATTTGTGTATATACACTAATAGATGTATATACATATATACTTTTTATACCAAAATACATATTTGTATATATATATCAATCCAACATTTTATATATATATATAACTAATCAAAGAATGTAAATAATGCCACCCTCCTCAAGGTGATCCCAAATGAAATAGCAGTTAGTCCCAATGGGTCCGGAGCAGTCCAATTAGCTAAAAACTATATAAAGAAGTCCATGATCGGAGTTCGGCACGAAAACCGAGATAAGGATTCCAGGCTAATAAAAGAAAGGGTCGCTGTTCGTTATTAAGGTAACACCTTAATTTAATGAAAATCATTTGAATTTATTTAAGCAATAATTACAATTTAAAAGTTTATTTATACAAATTAAAATTTACGTAAAAGCCAATATATTTATATATCCATAGTAAAAGTGGTTACCAGTCCAAATGAACCAATTTTTATTATTGGAACTATTTCTTAATTAATAATGTACCCCAAAAATTATTATATTTTACATAATCAAACCCTTATATTTAATACATAAAAATGAACTAATTACATGAAATCACTAAACTAATTATATGAAATTACTAAACTAATTATATGAAATTACTAAACTAATTAATTAATAAATTAATTAACTGATTAAGAATTTATTTACTGATTAATAAATAATTAACTAAACTAAACTAATATAATTTAACTAATTGATTTATTAATTCACTGATTAATAAATAATTTACTGATTAGTAATTAATTAACTAATCTAATTATATAATTAACTAATTAAATACTAATTAACTGATTAACAATTAATTAACCGATTAATAAATTAATTAACTGATTATCTATATAATTAAACTAATTATAATTCTAATCCCCAGTGTCTCTGAATCGAAGGAAAGGGAAGAGGGAAGTCTCACCCGAGGGTTTTTCGGCGAGGTCGCGGTGGGGGCTCCGTCGAGGTCGGGCCGGCAAGGCGTTGGCGCGACGACTTCGAGGCGGGATCAGGAGCTCAGGACGGCAGCGAAAACTCGGCGGCGGCGTCGACTGGATCTGAGGCGGCAGCGTCGACTGGATCTTCTGCGGCGGCGGCGGATCTTCGAGCTCGACGCGGCAGCGAAGTTCGACGTCGTGGAGGGAAGACGCGGCGGAAACCCGAGAGCGGCGGCGGTCTTCTTGGTTCCAGGCGGCGGCGGCTGTTCGGCTCGACGCGGGCTCGACGCGGCCACGGTTCGACGCACGACGGTTAGGTCGACGTTCTTCTCGGCGGTGGTCAGTTCGAGGTTCCAGAACGGTGGTTGCAGGCGGCCACCGGCGGATCTGGCTCGAGGAGGCGGCGGTCTAAACCAGAGCAGCAACAGGGCGACGGCGACGACGTCGGCTCCGGGCGGCGGTCTGATCTAAGGTTAGGGTCAGGTTCTGAATCGTCTCCGAGGCTAGACACGAGGATTCGATGTACTGTGGGGGACGTATCCGGGTCTGTCGGACACGGGGTTGGGTGTACGGCTGTGGTGGAGGTGGATGTGTCCGGGTGTGTCGGACACGAAAAATCAGGTTGTAAAGTTGTAACCGGACACATGAATGAATGGATACGGTGGGACACCCGGGGTCGGACCCGAGGCCAACACGGCTGACACGGTGATGCTGGACACACGGACACGAGCACACAAAAATGGTGGTGGCTTGTTGGCTTTGTGGGGATTTGTGAGGGCTAGCTAGGGTTTCTTGGGAATGGTGAGAATGAGAGACTTAAATAGGGAAAGAGGGTGTGGGATAAAGGGTGAGGATTGGCCCAAATAACGAATGGCCCAAGATTATATAAATGAGTTTTTCATGCGGGAAATGAGGGTGAATGAAAAATGGTAAACTTGTAAAAATTTTAAAAAGAAAAGATTAAATTTCAGAAAATATTTTAGGAAAACTAACTGATTCCCAATTAGCTACTAATTAATCCATATTGCAAAACCCTAGGAAAATATGTAATTTATTTATTTACTATTCTAAAATGGATATGAAATTTATTATGAAACAACTAGTCCTTCAATAATTTTATTAAACAAATAATTTTTATGATTTCAAGCCAATAAATATTCGAAGCTAGAGTATTTATATATATATTATATATCATTATTTATCTATTTAATTTATAAGAAATCGACATTTAGAAAAAATGATTTTTATAAAAGATTTTAAATCACCTTCTAAAATCAAACATTGATCAAAATTAAATACAAGAATTCAAGGAGAAAATATTTTAAAACTTGGTATTTAAAATAAATTAAAAATCTAATTATTTCGGAAATTGGAAATCGGAGGTTACAGAATCATTATTGAGTAAGATACGATATCATCAATGAAGGACATATTTTATTCAAGGTGAAGAAAATATTCAATATATAAGGATAGAAAAACTGATATTTAAAAGTGTTTTCTAGTTGTGATTGAGAATACTCTCAGTCTATATCCAATATCCTAAAGCAGACTCGTAGCAGTACTTTAAGTGAGCACTACTACGATATCGCTCAAATTGTGACTCTTGACAGAAGGACCTGCATGGGTCATCACTAAAAATGTGTCATGACCCACACCCGGATATTCAGGCACGAGTACGTGGGTATGTCCAGCCTATGCCACAACATCGATGGTAGAACGTTGTCTGGGTCAACTCTACTATCTAAACATCTCAAACAATATATACATTGTACCTGTCAATCATCTCAACTCCAAACGAAGGAACAATATGGTATTTGATAAATATAAACTATACTCAATCAAGATGCAAACTAGGGAAGATAAAGCACGAGATGGAATAACGAAAGAAAGAGTCACAATACAACCACGAATCCAAAATAATATATACATGCCAATAACCTCAATAAAAGTCTAATACAAGTCTAAACAGGTAATCTAAACCTCTTCTGACTCTGGTACTAAGTCCTCCTGCTCTACAGGAGTATCCTCTAATGGAACATCGTCCTGCGGTCTATAGTATGTAGGATACTGGTCTACGAGCCAATCATCTGAAAAATATATCCAGTCATGATTGGAGAGAAGTACATACCTCTGAAAGCAATTTCAAATACATAATCGAGCATATATAATAAATAATAGAAAAGAATATACGATAACTAAACATAAGAATGAAATAAACTATAGTGAACAGATAATATACTGGAATAAAGAACAAACAATAGAATAACTATAATATAATAAAAATAAATAAAATCTATCTAATATGCCATAGAATACAAGTTCATTAGGTGATCGGTTTGGGTTAAACATGAATACAATATGGTAACTCGATTATACGTGTGATGTGTAATCGACATGTACACGAATACACTGGGGCTTGATCATATAACCAACTCCTATTTCCCCCATCCTCAACTAATACCAATGGATCCAATCACGACACGTTACGAACACGAATATGGAAACACTGAGCACGAGCAGTATATAAAAATGAAGTACACTAAATCAATACCTGATACACATGATAAAATACATATGAAGGAGTACCAGCTGAACACGGTAAGGGATAACATCTCCTAAAAGGATCCATATAGTACCAGTCCGTGAAATCACTGTGTCAGAATCAAGTATACAGTTTAAGAACATGAGATATATCACCCTCACTTTTTTATTCAAGGGTGGTTTGGTAATTGACAATGGGTAATATTTATTTTAGGATTATTTATATTTAATATTGTGCATGAATAATTAATTAATTATTGAATTAGTTATTGTTTGTTAGTTGTAGATTTATTTTAGACTTATGTAGTGGACCTAACCCATTCATTAGTTGCATGAAACCAATATTTAGATTAGTTTAGATTGAGCCCATTAAATTAGGTCCATGGATTAGGAGGTTGGATTAATTGGTAAAACCATTAGACTAAAACCTTTTCTCCCTAATTAAATTCTTCATGAGAGGCCCCAAGGGGTATTTGAGACATTTTATATTGCATGGAAGGGGATTATATAGCCGGCCCCTTCATGAGGAGAGAGAAAATATTTTATTTCATCAATTCCCAAATTCTAGATCTACAATTTCCCTCTTCCAAATTTCTTCCTTTCCCTCATCAATTCTCTACCAATTCTTCACCAATTCCTTTCCAAATTCTTCATTGTGGCTTCTACATCAAGGATCTAGAAGAAGGAAGCAAGGAGCAAGGAGCAAGGAGCAAGGAGCAAGGAGAAGGAGGCCAAGATCTACAAGGAGAGGAACCTTTTTTAAGAAGCTCAAGCAGAAGTTGATTACGGTACCAATTTCGACTCTTCCAGAGGGGTCAGGTGGGTTCACCGTATATTATAATATGTCAGGAAAAGGACTAGGGTATGTTCTTATAAAGTATGGCAAGGTTATAGCTTATGCATCTCGGCAGCTTTGAGACCATGAGAAGAATTATCCGACGCACGACTTGGAGTTAGCAGCAATTGTCTTCACACTCAAACTTTAGAGACATTATCTATATGGAGATCGAGTAGAGATTTTTATCGATCACAAGAGTTTGAAGTATGTCTTTACCCAGAAGGACCTCAACATGAGGCAGAGGAGATAGTTAGAGTTGATAAAAAACTACGATCTTGACCTTCGGTATTACCCTAGGAACACTAATGTCGTAGCGGATGCTTTGAGCCGGAGAGTAGGAGCTTATTTTCTTACGGCACAACGAGAAATTTTAGAAAAACTTCAGGAGATGGGCATAGAAGTAGTATTACCTGGCAACACGACATTGATGGATGGATTGCAAGTTTAATCTAGTATTGTGGAGAGAATCAGAGTAGTACGGTCCATAGATGTCAAGCTTCAGCGACTCAATGCAGAGTGTGAGGCAGGACGTACACCCGAACTAAGCATTCATAGTGCAAAACTCTCTGATTTGGTAATCGTCTTTGTGTACCAAGTGGAGATATTCGTTAAGAGATCATGTCAGAAGCCCACAGTTTTCAGTATTTCGTTCACCCATGAGGAATGGAGATGTACAGACACATTCATCTGCATTTCTGGTAGAATGGTATGAAGAGGAAGATAGCCTGATTTGTCTATCGGTGTTTGGTTTTCCAACAAGTTAAAGCTGAGCATTAGAGACCAGTAGAACTTTTTCAACCTTTACCAAATCTCGAGTGGAAGTGATAGCATATTACCATGGATTTTATGGCCGGTCTTCTTAGATCCCCAGCTGGAAGAGATACTATTTAGGTAATAGTGGATCGACTTATAAATGTTGCTCACTTCCTTCCCTTCAGAGTAGGACAGTCTACAGAGCAGTTGGTCCGGATGTACATGAATTATATTATCAAACTTTATGGAGTACCAATCAGCATCGTATCAGATAGAGATTCCAGATTCACATCTTATTTTGGCATAGCCTTCAGCAAAGTATGGGTACCTGCCTGAAGTTCAGCTCAGCTTATCATCCGCAGACAGATGGTCATTCAGAACGTACCATCCAAATCCTAAAAGATATGCTTCAATCATGTACCCTTGACTTTGGTGGTTCGTGGGAGGATCACTTGCACTTGGTCGAATTCTCTTACAACAACAGTTTTCAAGCAAGTATCCAGATGGCACCCTTTGAGGCACTGTATGGCAGAAAGTGAAGATCTCCTGTAGCTTAGGATAATATTAGTGAGAGGTAATTGCTTGGCCCAGAGATGATAGCCCAGACAGTTGAGGTAGTCAGAAAAATCAAAGAGCGTCTTCGAGTAGCTCAGGATCGTCAGTGATACTAGGTCGATTCGCATTGGCGACCTCTTGAGTTTTTTGTCGGCGACCATGTATTCCTTCAAATTTTGCCTACCCGAGGGGTTATCAAGTTTGGTGTACGAGAAAAGCTTAGTCCGAGGTATATAGGTTCATTCGATATTCTCGAGCTAGTAGGAGATATTTTATATAGTCTTGCTCTTTCGTCGTTGCTTCGTGAGATACATAATATTTTTCATATATCCCAATTACGACGGTATGTACTGGATTCAAGCCATGTCCTGGATTATTCAAAATTGGTCGTTGGTACCGACATTTCGTATAAGGAGAGGCATGTATCCATATTGGACCAAAGAGAGAAGATTCTCAAGAACCGGACTATTCGGTTAGTCCGAGTTGCTTGGGGGCATCACTCACTGGGTGAGTCAACTTGGGAGCGTGAGGATGATATCCAAGCTCGATACCCATATTTGTTTGACTCAAGAGGTATACTTGTTTGTATATCTCGTACATTGATATTGTCTTGTGAATTCTTATCTTGTTCTAGGATTGTGCTTGATTCCTGTATGCCCTTGCTTACCTTGATTGCATGTCCCTTGAGTTTTTTTTGCTAGACCCCGTGCCTTATTAAAATTTTAAGGAAAAAATTTTCTAAGGATGAGAGAGCTGTGAGACTCGTCTCATTGTTCTAGTATACGTACCCGATATATACATATAATACGATATATGCATATAATACGTGTATAGCTTATTTTATGTTTAATTGCTTACTTTATGCTTTATATCATTCATGCACTGTCTAGGTTATTTTTTGCAAGTTTCTCTTAGTTTTATGCTTTGGACCGTTGGTCCCTTGGTTTTCATGTGCATGGCTGTGATGAACCCGGAAGAGGGGCATGGATTATGATCCAATGGCCTAAAATCAACCCTTTGCCTATTTAAGCAAATCATTTCTCTTTCCTTCAATTTTCTTTTTCTTTCATTTATCTTTCCTTCTTCACTTCTTCAGCCTTCACCGAGAGATGCCGAGCTTAGCCTTGGCCATAGGTGACCTTGGTAGTATTAGGCTAAAACTTGACCGTAGACAAGTACATCTTGCCAACCAAAGGAACAACTATGGATCTTGCTTTGATTCATAGTATAACTTATTTTAATCATTTGATCAATTTTATTTTTGGTAACACTTAGAACTTGTCTCATTGAAAATTTTATTTTTCTTCAATTGGATTGCTCATGGAGCCCGAGAACAGCAAGTCGAAGAATGCAAAGTTGGCTTGAGAATGCATGCAAAAAGTATGCAGGAAACCCTTGGAGCATATAGCGAAGTTCCAGTGAGCGCACTTGTGTGTGTTTCATAAATTTCTTAGAAAGTGAGCCAAGATATGTTGAGTACTCTGGACACACTTCTCTACTCCTACATACATTTTGTACTATAGAAATTCCTCCAAAGTATGCCAATCCTACTTGGCGTACTTTGAATGGGTCTGCAAGTCATCAAGAATGTACGCCACTACTTAAATAGCCAACTGGTGCACTTTGCATATATTACAGAGTTGGCGCACTTTGGTGAATTTCTTACCGACGTACTTTGTTGCTTCTGGAGAATGGCACACTTTGTTGTGTTGGCGCACTATGTAGCATTTTCCAGAGACGACGTACTTTGTAGCCCTTCGTAATTACTTAATGACTAAGCTATGACTTCTAACCATTCCTAAAAATTATGTTCTCGACTGCAGCATTGCTCGACTGTTGTGCCATGCATTGAGACTTACGTTTTGTCTTTTAGTAGACCTTTCCACACTCTTTATGTACCAACCCTCATTTTTGGGCATACTTGAAGAAGTGCCCCAAGCTCCTGGTTCGTGCACTTCTAACATTGTGCGCCAAGGTTCTAGAGTGTGTTTTAGTATCAATTGTGCGCCATCTTTTGCTCAAAGCACTTTTGGTATCAAAGTACGCCAGAACTGCCCGGACTAATGATTGTGCGCCAATAGTGGTTTTGGCCCATTGTGCGTGGATGTTATTTTCTTGCCTGATGTTATGCGCCAACCATGAATTGATGTTTTATGCACCTGTATGCCAATATTCTCTTTAATATGCTTGACTCTTGATGATTCTCTGGTTCTCTTTTATCCCATTATTTTAATTAATCCTGGTTATTTTTTGAATATGACAATATTGATATTGATCTTGATTTCCAAACATGATCTAGTGATTGT
Organism: Iris macrosiphon; assembly: GCA_036927795.1. Taxonomy (NCBI): domain Eukaryota; kingdom Viridiplantae; phylum Streptophyta; class Magnoliopsida; order Asparagales; family Iridaceae; genus Iris; species Iris macrosiphon. The sequence continues at coordinate 73,379,989 of JAYESA010000004.1, forward strand.
ACACTATAAATGAACTCCTGAATCTTGCCATGGAACTGATAATCTTGATATTGATACTGTACTGATAATCCTGATACTGTATTGATGATCTTGATAGTGGCTTAACGTAGCGCACTTATGACTCAAGAATTCTTGTATTGTCCTGATCAAGGCCATGATTACCACATGTATTGCATGTCCCGTTATTCACGTAGTTGATTTTGATTATGCTTTTCAAGATATTGTCCAGTCTTGCATCATGTATAAGGCAAATTCCTAAGCACCACGGTCAAAATTTTTGAATAAATTGTCCAGGCTAATAAACTAGATTGATAACTATAATCATTTAGGAAAATTTTCTAGCAACATGCAATCCCGACATCCCAGAGATACCAGTAGATTTGGAGCTCTCCGTCATTAGGGCACACTTCCAGTACACCGTCGAGTGTTGCATTATAAGTAAAAATATCTATATAAGTTAATTATATTATGTATTACGTACGTTTGGATGATTCGGATAGATTGCAGGACATATGGCTGTATAAAAATTTTAAACAGCATGTGTTAGTAACTAGGACTGTGATAACCCTAGTTAGCTAATAATAGCAAGTCGTAGGGCATGATTGGCCATGATTGCTAGATTTTTAGTCTAGTCTAATCTCGTCCTGATTTATTTAACAACTAATCCAAAATTGTAACCTGAGTATTGATTCCAAATATCCTTGTTTAAATACTTTAAAATTGTTTAACTTTATTTTACCCACTGCACTTATTTAAATATTCCTTGTGCTATTTCTTATTGGTTTGTTTGTATGCTGGTTTTTAGTTACTATGATTGGCTCCCTTGTGGTACTTGCTATTTTGGGGTCTGACCCCACTAGTTTTATATGGATAGATATTGGAGAAGGACATCAGGATCTTTCGTACTTTCCGCCTCATTATGGTGAACACCCGGAGCAACCGGGGCCATGAGTGGGTTCCTCTTTCATCACCCACTTGATCTTGTATAATTATTCTTTTGAGGCATTTAGACACCGAGCACGTGTTTAGCTCGTATTTTAGAACTTGATATTTTAGCCTACGGGCCTACATGTAAAGCATATTCTAAACTATAGCTAGAGCTGATCATGTAATATAGTTCTCTTGCTAGTTCTTCATTTTGTAAATAGATTCATGACCATCGGTGTATGTATAGTTTGGGATGCCTTACTATTATATGTTTGGAGATCATACATATTGTAACTTGTTGCTTGCTTGAGATTGAGACACCTAAGATTCATGACCCAGGAATGACTATTGGTTTGTAGAGTAAACCCTCACATGTCTAGACAATTGTGACCGTATCTCGGGGTATAGAGTACTCTGGTGTACGTAGCTGGCTTTGTCTGTCCCCGCTCTCTAGTATTCTGGTTCTTGGGCGTAACAGTTACACTATATAATATATCCATGGGGTTTGTCTTATCTAGTCCATTCATTAAGAAAAATAGCTAAGGCCTAAGGCTAGGACGAACGATCTATATCCATATCAAACAACGTTGGGGTCAAACAAAGCCGGAAGAAGATAGTAACAATTTTCCAAGGGCAATATTTGAGGCAAACAAGATACATAGGATATAGTTTAGGCAAAATCTAAGAACCATATACCTCCGTGATTATGTCACATAAAGTTATTGTCACATCGGTGTACATATGGCTGCAAATAACTTCCTTATTTCATAATACAGCGGATGGCTGCAGTGCACAGCTGCCACGCCAGATAATACAAGTTTTGAACTTATCTTCGGCTAAATCCACGAGATGTTTCCAAAATAAATTTTACAAAATTAGGGAGAAGAGTCAATCAAGATGCATATGATGTATTCTAGATAAAATTTGGGAAATATATATACTTATGTGATCCTGTTATCGAAGTTCTACCTTGCCAGTATGCCTCTGGCTGCAAAAGCTCCATATTCTATAGTAAATGAGTGAAATAAAGTTTTTTGAACTTACCCTTAACCAAATCCATGAGACATTTTCAAAATATTCTTTTTAAACGAGATAATTCGACCTAGAAATCAATAGAGAGAGGTTCAGATAAACTATAAGATGAGGAAACACAAATGCAATCATGCTCGAAGGATCATAGAGAAGCCTATAACCCTATTTGTGGATGAATTCTCAATTCCTTAATTTTTTAATTGGTCGTAGGCACGCAGTAGTACGACTAACCTAGGTACTGCCACGACTTTATATACTTTACGAAGATGAGACCTCCATGGGCCACCACAAAAATTATGTCATGCCCAGTCCAAAAATATGCGGGACCAGACACGTGGCAATGGCCAACTGGTATGACTTCGAAGGATTTTCTCAATTTAATGGACCCGTCAAAGCGTACTTATGCTATCCAGAATCCGATAAAATATCCAAATCCATAAATACATCTACAACTCTATCTATATAATACTGTAATCTAGAGAAAAGTAAATAATTGTGGAAGACTAATGAAGAAAGCATCAAGTAACGATACCTGAAATCCAAAGAATGTTACGTCCCGATTTTGTGGAATCGATAGTCGTCTCCCGGGCGTGATGTCGTGCGTGCCTAGGTTGCACAACACACAAGGCTAATACATTTTATATAACGAGCACATATTCAGAGTACGCAGATAATTAAATACAATATTGATACAAGAAAAAGTTCTCTTTATTGATAATGAACATCTTTTACAAACTCTTAAACAAGTCAGATAGTTGCCGCACAGGCTTACAAAAGTGGATGCAAAATGAGATAGTCGTCCGGTACATTAAATCCTTTTACGAAAACTTCAAAAACTATAGACACCTTCGGGCGAAGCTATCGCCTTTCTACGGAGTTTCATAAGGTATGTGCACGAGCTCTTGGAACTTCAAAATGTCTCTTTAAAGGCACGATCATGATATGCTGGTAGGTGGACTAGATTGAAAAGTCACTCTATCTCCTTGAAGGATCGTCTTGGTGCAGGAAACCTGTTACAACAAGGGTCAGTACATCAAAATGCACTGGTGAAGGTAAGCTAACCTAACTATACCAATTAACACATTGTTTATGTGAAGCATGCAAGTTATTATGTGGTCTTTCTATCTTATCTTAGTTCAAGTTACAAGCAAGCAATGGATATAAAAAATTATTGAAATAAGCATGCCACCGCTCGGTGAATTTTACCTGTCCGTCTGAACTACCTACACAATACTTACTAAGACCTTCCCTGACACGAAGACATAGTTAGCTTACACAGTTTAAATATACAAGAAGGTCACTGGCATGATGTCATAATGGACGAGTTATAGTCTTGGACGAGAATGGTGTACAATGCTAGGAACTCGAGGTATCGCATGACATCCAGCCCGCTCAAGAGACTAACATGATATTATATCCGGATCGGATCAGTGCCAGTGCCCCAGCGACCGTCCGTAGGAACTAAGACCTTATGCACAAATTGTCCGTGACCAAACAAAGTCTACTAAGTTATCAATCGAGGAAGTTTAAGGCAACACAAGCATGAGACAAGTAACATGGCATGATATATTTTGCATAGTCTCATTATTTAGTTTATTTCATAGCAAGATGTATTCTATACATAGCACAATAATAGAATAAGTATATATTCAAACAAGAATTGAAACATGATTAAAGAATATTCTAAGCGAACTAGCATGCAACAAGGTAACCGTTTATAAGTTGATTGATAAGCATCAAGTAATTTAAGTCTATTCTATTTTATCTTGACATCTTTTAGTTATTATGGTACGTTTGATCGGAACAATCAAGAGAGCAGATTTATAGGTGTAAAGACTTGGAATAAGGATCAACTAATCGAAGTATAGCCACTCACAAGTTGGTGGAGAGAGAAAAGGAAATAAGGTGCTTCAAAACTCTGCTTGTGCGACGTCTACTGTAGGATCACCTACATTGCCACAAACAGATGATCAATACCTCTTCTCCTCTTTCCGAGATCAAAATAAAAGCTCACTTCAACGAACGAAAGCAATAAAATCTATCGAAATAGTTCAAGAAAAGGCAACTCCGAAAACTAACTCAAAAGTACGAAAGCAACAAGGCAACAGCGAAAACTAGGCAAGAAAAACTTGCAGCAGAGAGGTCCCTCTTGACTCTGCCGCAAAGTCCATCCTTAGGACACGGTCTACTGAATATGGGAATCAATTTTGAAGAAGCTAATCCATAACGAGAAAAAGGCCTTGATTCAATCTATCCCGATCGAACAATACCGAAAGTATTTTTTAGCCGCGCTCCCCGAAAAGGGGGAACGGGACACCACATCCTAACCAACTAATAGGAAGTTTCGTCCGCAAAACTTAAGAATAGAACCTACCTCTATGAAACAATGAAGGAAACTTTTCTTTCTTCTCAGACTCAAACTCCCACGTCGACTCTTTGACCGAATGTTTTCTCCAAAGCACGCACACGAGAGGAACCGAACAACTTCGAAGCAGCTTCTCCTTTCGATCCAAGATCCGCACAGGATGTTCAGCATACGTCAAGTCTGCCTTTAAGTACAGTTGATCAAGATCTACCACATGACTCAAATTATGCACGTACTTCCTAAGCTGTAAAACATGAAATATATCGTGCACTTCAGATAATGACGATGATAGGACAATCTGATATGCGACTGGGGTGACTCGCTTAAGTATTTCGAACGGGCCAATGAATCTTGGGCTTAAATTCCCTTTTGCTCCAAATATGGTAACTCCTTGTATGGGCGAGACTTTAAGAAATACATGATCGTATTCTAAGAACTCAAGAGGTCGATGGTGCACGTCTGAGTAAATCTTCTGACGGCTTTGTGCTACCTTCAACCATTCCCAGATCAAACGGATCTTTTGGACGGTTTGTTCTACGAGTTCCGGGCCAAGAATTTGTCGTTCACCAACTTTATCCTAACAGATAGGGAATCTACACTTCTGTCCATACAATATCTCATACGGAACTATTTTGAATGCTGGATTGATAGCTATTATTGTAGGCAAATTTGGCTAACAGTAGATGCATGTCCTAACTTGACATCAAGTCAAAGGAGCAGAGACGTAGCATATCTTCGAGGATCTGGTTTACCTACTTGGTCTGGCCGTCTGTCTGTGGATAGTAGGTGGAGATAAACTTCAACATCGTCTTCATTGCTGACTGAAGGCTCTCCCAGAAGTATGATAAGAATTATCCATCACGATCGGAGATAATGGATACGGGCACACCGTGGAGTCCAACGATCTCATTGAGGTAGATCTGCGCCTGACGGTCGGCACTCCAAGCAACTTTGATAGGAAGAAAGTGGGCTGACTTGGTGAGTCAATCGACGATGACCCAGATATTTGTGGTATTAAACGAAAGAACGAAATGTATATAATACGAGGTTTGCACGAAACCCACTTTCTTTGGTTTACAAACAAACTTGTATAATTTGATCCTATACGAGGATGTAGGAGTACAATTTATTTAATCTGGGTAGATGATTGCTATAGGTGTCTGATCTGCAGTCGATCACTTTAGCCCTTGGACTACACGATGGTGAAGAAGTGCCGTGGAAGACGGAAAGCAGCTTCGTAGGTGGCGGAAGAGGATGGATGCACGATGCCAATGTCGTCGATCGCTACTCTTTGCCTGAGCTCTGGATGCTTCTCTCTCTCTCTCTCAAAGACTCTCCGATCTTTAAAATCTCGACCTTTAAAATCTCGACCTTGTTCGATTCTCTCGACCTGTTCCTCTGTTGATAGAGGTCTCTATTTATAGGGTTTTGGTGACAGTGACCACTCAATCGGTATGGAAACCGAGTAGTGGAAAGTACATCACCCTTTTACACAATGGTTAAAATAACCTAAAGCCTGCGTATATATGACCTTCTGAATGAGCGTGTGACGCGGGTCCAACTAAGGAACAAAACGCGTATAATCGCTACTAAGATCACGACGTAGAAGCCACGTAGGTAGGTATCCCCTGTGTAGAAGAGGTTGGCGTAGAAGCCAATGTCGGTCACTATGGCGTAGAAGCCAAGTAGGCATAGAAGCCGAGTAGGCGTAGAAGCCTGATGGCATAGAAGCCGAATAAGCACAGAAGGCCGAATGAGCATAGAAGCCGAATGGGCGTAGAAGCTGCTGCGTAACGTGCCAGAGTGGTCGTAGAGGCCGAGCAGTCACAAAAGCTGAATGGGCGTAGAAGCCGAGGTAATGTGGACGTCTTTAGCCGAAATCACGGCTCTTGGAGATATAATCAAATCTCTCACATTAAATGCAGAGATCCGCCATCATCATTAATTGCCGAGGCCTGTTCTGAAGGCCTGCCACCGTTCTGAGCATTCGGTGCAGAGACGTGCCTCGAGCCCTGTACGAACACAGCTTTTGACGTGGCAGTCTGTTTGTCTTCCGCGGAACGTAAACAGTTCACGTCTGCCTGTGTAAAACAAGACGGCGTATCCCCTTGTACGCGTAAAAGCAGTCTCCGCTGAGGGGATGTCAGTAAACGACGGTTCGGTGATATTTAACCAAATCCCCTGCATTAAATGCAGAGATCCGCCATCATACTATGGGGCACGTCCCGAGTGGTCTGCCATCTTCCCAGCCGTCGTCTGGGTAGCCGTGCAGCACTTTTTGTCAGGAGTCAGGTGTCAGGTTCACTGCGTGACTTGACAGGTTCATTTCGAGAAAGACGAAGCGTTCCTCGTACGCTTTAACGCTGCTATAAAAGCGGATGAGTTTTACGCCATGGAGGCGATGAAGCACCCCGTCTACGCTAAAGTGGCCTGGACATACTGCATTTACGCGAATGGTCCCATCATATTTTACGCCGTGCTCAGCGGAAAAGCTCCGTTGCACTCTTGATGGCCTTGAGGTCCCCTGCTTATGCTGCCCTGTATCACCATGTTGCGTAGAGCTATCCAGCATATTTTTCATGCTTCTATAAGACCCCCTTCAAAGCTTTCAAATTTCTTCAGAATTTGGAACGCTTTGAATGAAGCATGAACCGCTCCTCGTAACTCAAAATGTTTCTGAATGGAGCGTTAAAACGGTCGATGCTGACTTTATGGCAGATTTATTGGGGACTGGTGTGATCTCTCTTGCCTATAAAAGGCCGAGGAGTTTAACCTGTTCTTCCCGCATTCCTTTTGCCACACAAGGATGATCGCCGGAGTCCGTCGGGTCGATCTGAGGAAGAAGAAGACCATGTTCTTCCAGCATGTAAGGAGCCGAAAAAGACGGCGTCTTCGAGCAAGTCTCATCTGCAACGATGGATCATGGAAGGATATCATAGCCTCCCTTGCTCAGGATAATCAGCAACTTTGTACGGTGGTTCTTCGGGAGAATGGAAGGGTCGTATTAGACCACACAGCTTGCAAGCTGCATATTTTCTCCTGAGACTTTTGCGGACGAGAGAAGACAAACTGTAACTGTCGTCCTCGATCGAGTTGGGTTAAAGAAGCCTCAACTGGATCTGACATGGCGTGTGGAGGATGGGCCCTGAAGAAGTTCAGGTAGGCCCAGTGCTGTATCCTCCCGCCAGCAATCATCTTCTTGTTCATGACTGTGGAAGTCGATGGACTGTCATGGAAGAAGAGGAAGACCTTCACCGGTGCGAGAACCTGTCAGAACAGATCCTGGGGGGGTGGCCTTCCGATGACGACGAGGAAATCCTTTGTAGACGGGATTTTCCTCATATGTATTCACGAAAAATGAAAAAAAACCCTTGTAGACTGGATTTCCCTCATATGTAATCATAATTTTCTATTTTTAATAAAGTCGTCTTCTTCTGTGCATATGATTGTCTTGCCATACGTTGCTGTGAAGTCTGAATATGTGTAGCTTTGACATGTCTGATTCTTTACGCCGACTCTGTTTAGAAAGAAAGCTAGGTCTCGTCCTGTCTTTTACGCATAACTAGAGATGCGTAGAAAGCCGTTGTAGTATTCGAGTGTTCGAACCGTCCTGCTGTTTTTAAGAGTGAGGAACCGCGTAGAATTCTGAACTGCTGCTTCTGATGAACAATTTTTTTTTTTGTTCAGACATCATCTTCAAGAATGTTTTCTCGAAAATCCCTTGGAACAGGGTCGAGAAATGGCTGTCAAACTGAGCTGCCATCTTGATAGATAAAATATTCAGACTGGAGTCTGGATGAACTTTGAATCGACCCATGAAGAAGAGTAGTTTTTCAATGTTGAACTCTGTATTCTTCGGGTACTTGGGATATCTTGGGGTCAAGAACGAGTATCCTCTGTGTGAACTCTTTATAATTGACCGCTTTTGAGGACCGTTCAGATGTACGCATGATCTGGCCGGCATATCCTTCAGATGTGCGGGAAGTCGTGGAGCGTGAAATCATTAGTCTGCAGCTTCTGAGCATAAACTAAATACCATCGAGCGTGAAATCATAGACTTGTAGTTCCTGAGCGTGAAGTCGTAGGTTTGTAGCCTCTCGAGCATAAAAGCTACTGAGCACAAAGGCATCTGGGCGTAAAATCTGACTTATAGCCGTCGAACATAAAGCCGTAGATTCGTAGCTGTCGAGCGAAGAAAGCTCCTTAGCGTAAAACTGTAGATTTGTAGCTTCTGAAAAGAAATTTTTTTCGAGCGTGAAGTCGCGGAACTGTTGCTTCTGAGCGTAAACTAAGCGCCACCGAGCGTGAGATCATCGATTTGTTATCTGCTGGCATGAAGTCGTAGGATTGTGGCCTCTCGAGCATAAAAGCTACCGAGCACAAAGGCATCCGGACGTAAAACCATAGATTTATAGCTTGCGAGCGTGAAACCGTAGATCTGTTGCTGTCGAGCGTAGAAAGCTCCTTAGCGTAAGAACTGCTGACCTGCTTTGCACGAAAAACTTTTCGAATTTGCTGACTGTCCATCTTCTCTGAATAATAGGCTGACGTAGGACCCAATCATAACCGAATATTTAATTAGGAGATTTGGTTCGGGGTCCAAGGAGTCCATCCGAACTCTATATATATCCCAAGTTTTTCTGAGAGAAAAACTTTGCATCCGTCTTCTGCGAAAGAAAGTCTCCGATTGTTCGAGCTCTTCTCCGAGTCTTCTCTGAGTCTTCAAAGTTTCCAGTAATGGCCTCTAAGCAATCCTCCTCCTCTAAGGGAAAGAAGATTGATTCCTCTTCTCGTTCTTCTGCCCAAGCAGGAGTGCCTCCGGTTGGACAGGGCGAACCCCATTCTGAGCTGAGCATCCCGTCGATGAGCAGTGCATCCGGCCTGATAGGTAGAGCTTTTGGGACGAATGAGAACGACTAAAAAATCCTTCGTACATGTTGAACGTGACCGCGCTAGGTCATCTTCGGTGCTGATAGCCTCTTTGAGGAAGATGATGCACGGAGACGTTTTATCTTTTACGCCCACATTTCTAATGTGTCAGCGTAAAAACTCCAGGTTTTCGCAGTTGAGCGTAAAAAGCTTTGACTGTCGAAAACTTGGTGTATACTGTATAATTTTGAACTTTTACGCTTGTGGATGAAAATCCTGGCGTAATAGCTCGAACCTTGGCACTCTGGCGTAAAGCACAGACAATATACTGCCGACTTGAATTTTACGCTTCTGGATGACAATTTCGGCATAAACGATCAAGTTTGTATAGTCTTGGCGTAGAGCTCAGACCGTTGCCTCTTGGCATGTGCGGCGATATTTGTAACGTCTAGTATAAAACTGAAATGTTTTTCTCGCACCCTTGCAGTTAACTTGGGCGAGTCTCCGCTAGCCGAGGTGATGGGCTCTGCCGCCGGGCTGCTGTACTCCAACTATCTGGAGGATCTGTCCCATGTGGTATTTCCTATCTCCGGACCCCAATATCCCAAAGGAAGGAAAATCTTGATATCGGCTCAGGGCGAGCGAACACTGCTGAACATGATTAATGGAGAGCCTTTGACGTATGTAGACGGGGACCAGTATATAAAGCCGGCCTTTCTCTTCGGGGACATGATTGATAAGCAGTCCCAGACGAAGCCAAAGAAAGAACTCTGGGTTTTCCCTGCCGGGAAGTTGGTCTTGAGTCTGCCCAAGATGCCGAGAGATTATCCCATCTCGGCATTCTTCCATGCTACACATTTCAGGAAGATGTCGTGGACGCTGACTCCCGATTTTCACGGTAGGCCGGGGAAGATCTTCTACCAGAAAGGATCTGGCCTATTTGTCAGCCGCCCTTCCGGTCCTGTAACGTTGTTCAGGGGATTGTACCCGGGCAGTGTCCCGAGTGAAGACAGCTTGGTGCTCCAGCCGGTGCAATTGCCGACCTTTTGCAACGATTTCATGGGGCGCGGAGGAGTATACCCCAAGGCGAATCCTCGATGTAACGGGTGGATGACCCCAACAAATCTTCGATGGGCTCGCTTAGTTGATTGGGCCCTGGAGCATTTTTGGATCGAGTTGGAGAACATCGGTCTATTGGCAGCTGTGAGTGCCACCAGCATTGGGTTACCTCCTAACCCTAACCTGTTTTTGGCACTGATAGAGCGATACATTCCGCTCACCGGGACTTTCGCCACTCCGCTGGGGGAGTTGGGATTGGCCCTTCATGAGATGGCAGAGATCTCGAGACTGTCGATGGAGGATACTCTGTACGAAGAGTATGTTCCCACGAACTTGGAGTTGGGGGATTCAGACCCTCGGGTAGTGGAAGTGTATCAGGAGTTGATGTGCCACTACCTTGCTTGCACCGCCTCCTATGCTGAGCCTTCAGATTTGGCTCATACCAGTAAATGGATGTCCTACCTCTTTTTTCACCGGGCTAGGGCTGCTCAGCCGGAGAAAGTCTTGGAAGTCAAGGATGAGCCTGTGAATCCTCTGAGCGTGCTGACTGTTCAGGAAGTCGACGATCTCCTGGAGGATGCTAGGGCTCCGGATCAGATCCTCGTCGAGGGGATAGGAAAATATCCTGCAGGTACTAAGGCCTACAGCTATCTGAGGTATTGCCGCAGGGCTCTATCCAAGGAAGCTCAACTGGCTGGCTTCCTCTCTATATGGCTGCGTCGACTGGTGGTACCCGGCATTGCATCTGCGGATCGTATTCACCGTAATATCTTGTGGCCTGTAGTGCGTCTGGTGTTTGGGGCAAGACTGGGCTTGCTCCCTGCCATGGTGTGCCGCATACAAGCTGGCCTGAGGGCGATGACTGAGGCGCTGCTCGCTGATGAAGCTCGGCGTGAAAGCTTTCCCCGGGTGGAATTACCATACCTGTATTTGATGGGATGGTTAATTCTCCATAACCCCCGGGTGATGTCTCCCGGTTCCGGCAATAGCTTGGGGGGGAGTTTCTTGCTGAATTACAAGAAATCCCCTTGGAATGTGCTCACAGTTTTAGACTGTCGGCGGGTGCTGCATTGCGGTCACAGCTGGAAGCTTCTTTGCAGTGTCCCCCCTGTTCATCGCAACCAATCGGGGATTAGGCTTGAGGACTCAGGTAGAGATAAGACCACTCTTTCTCCTGAAGCCTTCAATTGGTTGGTCTGCATTAGACCTTCCCACCTGCTGTACAGAAGTGAAGATCACTGCTTCTTCGAACCCTACCTGCCTAGTCGGTTTGCTAGGCAGTTTGGGTATGATCAGTTGCATGCGGGCAACGCCGTCACCAGCTTCAGGTCCAGAGGTGGACTCATCGATGGAGCAAGGGGATGGCAATATTTTATCATGGGCTGCACCGAGGGAATTTTTATTGTGCCCATCGTCACACCCTCCATGGAGCTGTGCATCCTGCATTCGTATGCCCAGTTCTATGTGGCAACGAATACCTCCCATCACAATTTTGATATGGGTGGAAGTTTTAGAATACCCTCCTCTAAACCTGGGGGAAGGGTTGAAGTCCCCTCGATTTCTTCTGACGAGGGTGACGAGTCCGCTATTCCGGATGAACCTCTCGTATCGGTACCGAGGGGTGAAATACCTCCGCCTGCAGGGGCGTTGGTAGTCTCCGGGAAATGAAGGGCTTCCGCTCTGAAAGAGGCCTCCCCTCGTAAGAGGACGAAGAGGATGGTTACTCGTCCTCTCCAGATTCCTAGCATTGAGGCTCCTGGAAGTGAGCCTGCTTCTCCCTATGTCGGGGATGATTCTTTAGTTGGGGATTCCTCGCCTTTTAGAGAGGAACCTTCTACAGTTTCGGCCGGTGGAGTCGGAGAATCTCAGCTGGAGGCTGCTACCGCTGCTACTGCTTCAGGTAGTGGAACGAAGTTGCCTTCGAGGCTGGTTATAAGATTCCATATACCTTTGTCCGGATCAGCATTGGGAGAGGCCTCTGCCGTGCCCGTCAGCGCTTCTAGCGAGATTCCAGTTGATGAGCCTCAAGTGGATCTCGGCGAAGACCTGGAAGAGTATTTGCCATTGTCAGTTAGCAGGCCCTCTTCTCCAGGTATGACAGCTTGGCTAGCATCACTGTCGTCTTTTTGTGCCTCTTCTTTTAGGAAAATTAACATCATGTTTGACATTAACTCCCTCTTGTCTTCTTCTCAGGGGACGACCTCTTCGGGGAGGGCAATGTACATGTGCCCTTCGGCTCCGTGTCAGGTCCTGGCGTTGATACGGAGGTGCCTGATTCTGAAGAGGAAGCATCTTCGGGTGCCGGCTCGCCTGCCGACGAGGTTTCGATACCTCAAGAGGACGACCCTGTCGTTGCGACAATGCCTCCTTCGAGTATGCTGGTTACTTCGTCTGGTGTTGGCGCTTCATCTTTTGTCGCACCCCCTGTCGAGACGAAGACTATGGCCACGTCGATTGCGGTCGCCTCTGGAGCGCGGTTCGACAATATTGCAGCCACTCCCAGCATGCATTCGGGCCTAGCTGCGCTGACCGAGCAATATACCGGTATCTTCTAAAACACTTTAACAACGCTGATATCAATGGTGTTGGAGAAGAATCTGAATTTTGAGCGTCTGAAGAGGTCTTCTCAGTTTTCGATAGAGGCGATCAGGGACCTTGGCGATACTGGTTTAGCTGACGCCCTGGCGGAGGTAGTTAATGGTTTGGAGTAACCCATTAACGATTACTCGCAGCTATCCCAAGATAGTGTTGACGATTTGGTCCAGGATGAATACGACTCGCTGACTGCAAGGCTGGGAGAGTTGGAAGCTCTGAACAGGTCCCTCGAGATGCGGCAGCAGGAGATGAGCGACGAGCACACCCTCTTGGAGTGTGTTGTTCCCCAGTTGGCTAAGAGTAAAGCTGAACATGAGAAAAATAAAGCGAGGGTCCATAAGTTGGAGGCTGAGCTCACTTTAGCGAAGGAGTGGTCTCGTGCTTCAGCCGTCGGTGTGCATGTGTTACAGAGCCAGGTGGAAGAAGCTCAACAGAACTTGGCACATGCGAGTGCCATGCACGCCGCTCTTATACATTCTCTGTCTGATTTATTCGGCTTGAATGATGAGGAGATGAGATGGGAGCGAGCTCGAGCTACCGTTTTGGACTCCAGGAATGAGAAGATGGCCAGGCTGGCGCAGCAGATTCGCGATTTGACCGCTCCTCCTTTATGATGTACTTTTGCTTTTGCTTTTTAATGTACTTCCGCTCTTTTTTGGGGAATAATAAAGAGGCTTTTTATCTGACTTTGTGGGCCCGTTATTTCAGAATATAAATGACGGGTTTGGGTGAGAGTAATATCAGAGGTAGTATGGACGTGATAGTCTCTCGGTAAACTTTAGCAGGGCGCATCTATTCAGGGGTCATATGGACATGATAGAGTATGACCCAACTAGTTTCGTTTTGGAAGTAGTTTTGTCAGAATGAGATTTTTGCCTTTATTCCACTTAGAGCAGAGGAGTCTAAGCATAGTACCTTTTTAGGAATTTGCCATTGATATGAGCCATTAGTAGGTCTCCATTAGGCTGGGCTAACCTGTAAGCGCCGTTTGAGAACGTTGTCTCGATCACGTAGGGGCCCTCCCATTTGGGCTGAAATTTGCCCTTGCTCCTATGAGTGAGAATCATTGGCCTTCTTACAGCTAAGACTAGCTCGCCAACTTTGAACACTCTTTCCTTTACTTTTTGATTAAAAGCTCTGAAAATGCGCGCTTGATAGAACGCGATGCTCTGTTGAGCTTGAAGGCATTTCTCGTCTAATCCTTCTAGCTCTTGAAGCCTTAAAAGGTCATTCTTTTCCTGAGTTAACTCATTGGCGACTGCTATCCTGAGTGACAGGATTTGGATTTCGATGGAAAGAACTGCTTCGCTCCCGTAGACCAGTAAGAACGGGGTACAACCTGTCAATGCTCGGACCATTGTGCGGTATGCCCAGAGATATTCTCCCAGCTTCTCGTTCCAATCTTTTTTGTTCGAAGAGACGAACTTCTTCAAGAGTTTGATAATAGTTTTGTTGAAGGCTTCTGCCAAACCATTAGCAGCTGGATAATATGCCGTAGAGGCGATATTTTATATCCAATTTTTATCGCAAAATCGATGAAACACTTGGCTGATAAACTGGGGCCCATTGTCATGGATTATCCTTCGGGAAATCCCAAAGCGATAAATGACGTGATGCTTGATGAAGCTGATCACATTGGATGTTTTTACCTCAGCGAGAGGGATCACCTCTATCCATTTGGAGAAGTAATCCGTGATGGCCAGTATGAACTGGTGACCTCTGGAAGAAGATGGGTGAATAGGACCAATGATGTCCATACCCCATGCTTCGAAAGGCCAGGATGCAACCGTAGGATGTAGATGTTCAGACGGCTGGTGTATGAAGTCTGCATGGACCTGACAGGCCTTGCATCGTTTGGCATACTTGATTGTGTCTGCGATCATAGTGGGCCGGTAATAGCCCATTCTCCTGATACGATCCTGTAGCTTAGGACTGGGTTGATGCACCCCGCATATGCCGTTGTGGGCTTCGCGGATAATCTGCTGTGCTTCGTCATTAGAGAGGCATCTCAAAAGCAGTCCGTCGTAGGTCCGGCGATATAGACATTGTGAAGATGCATCGAAGTAGAAGCGTAATGATCATCTTTTGACGGATGCTGCTTCTTTAGGGTCCTCCGGCAAGATTCCGTATGCTACGAAATCTATAAAGGGACTTCTCCAATCTCTCGTAGGAGGATCGGTGTTCACAGTGTAACTGCGTTCGATGTGAGCGTTGTTCTTCACGCAAAATAGATCTCTGTTAAGAAGGATTACCGAATTCTGCCTTCTTATAGGAGTAGCTAAATCTGCAGCTAGACTGGCTAGGGCATCGGCTTCTAGATTCTGAGATTGAGGTACGTGCTCTAGGAAGAACCCCTTGAATGTCACGGCTATCTCGACCGTTGCTTGGTGATTGTCACGACCCGCACCCGGTTTAGGGGCACGAATGCGTGGGTACGTCCAGCCTACGCCGCAGCATCGGCGGTAGAACGCTGTCTAGGTATTGATACTATCTAACTAATGTCACGCAAATATCCAATCTCCATTAGGAGGCACGGATGACACAAATAGATGAACATATACTCAAATCACAGGATTACAGCACGATAAGATTTCGAAACAGAAATTAAAATTAAACACACCACAAGTCCACAAGGAATACTTAACTTAACAATATCCAAGAATCATCAAAATGCCGGAGACAAATCCGGTACCAAATAGACTGTTAAAAGAACTAACTATGATTAATAACTTCCAGCTAGACCTCCTGAATCAACTACTACCAAGTCTGCAGCTACTCACCATAAGTGTCGGACAGCGGTCATCTAAGGCATAGTCTGGAAAAATGTTTCCAGTCAGGAAGGAGCAAAGCACAAACTCAAATAACAGTTCCATTAATTGATAATGTCTATAATACAATAAAACATGTCATGCTAGCTACTGAGAAGACAGTGGAATAATGTAATGACAGTTTAAGAGAGACAGGCAATAGGCAATAAAACACAGTCAGTGCATGTATAAAAATGAAAGAATAAGGAACAGTATCATATACGGGTGATGTAGTATATGAAAATATAGAGAACTGTAACTATTCTAAGTGTTTGAAATAGTAGTTTCGAAATGTGATCGGCTTGGGAACATGTACGGTTGCTATAAGGCCTGGCTAATCATGGGTGAAGAGCATGATTAACACTTACAGTTTTTATACTACAAATAAGAGGTTATGATCACATTTCTTACTAACTACTTCCCCGCCCCAACTAGTACTGTGGATCCAACCATGACACGTCACGATACACGAGCAAGTAAAGTCTATCATGTACGGTTTCTAAATATACATGTCGTGTACAATGTCAATACGATAATTAAGGTAACATCTCATGACTGCAGATCCAAGCTATACTAGTCCGTGTAGCACAGTGTCAAAGATTCAGTTGTAACATTTCAAGATCATTGAATTTATAGCAATTATCAAGAATTGGAAATTATCAGAGAATGTACTTGCCTCGGTCCTTAGCTGGTATTTATGGTGTCCTGTTCCAGAGTATCCCCTGGTAAACCAACAGTCCTATAAACACATCACAATATGACATTTGTATCAGAAGCTGTCCTAACACACAATAGAAATACACTGGCCTTAGGGTTACGCTAGGTACGGTAGGGGTCATCTACTAGATAGGCCAACTATATCTATATATCCCTAAATTACAATAATAGCTATAAGTATAAATATACACTTTAAATAAAACTAATACCTGTATGTATATACAACATCTCCAATTAAATACAACTGCAAAAATATACCTATATATATTATAAATGTACTAATGGTTTATACAAAAATATACCTACACATATATAGCTATGTCAATTGAACCATAAAGATATATATATACACACCAAAAATAGTACGTATACTATTATTTTATTTTTTTTACACTAATTTATACCAATTAAATTATACAGTACTATATACAGATGAATATACCAATTAAATATATTCTGAAAATATGCTAAGTATTTATATATATTTCAAATGCTCAAAGTAGAACACGTATTTATACCCATCAAATTAAACACATATATATGCCAATACATTATAGATATATTATTAAATACAAAAAACACATTTTTAATACACATTTAACATTTAATGAAAAATAATTTATACATGTACATATATATATAATACACACAAGAATATATATATGTATACTAATTAAATATATACCAAGTTACAATTTCCAACATATACAGAAATATATATATACTATGCTAATACATGTATTTAAACACTTTATTCATAAATAACATACATGTACAATATATGAAATTATATCAAGTATATATATATATATACAAAATATATATATATATGCCAAACTTAAATATAGAATTTATTTAATTACCTACTGCTCATATTAATCAGATATTAATAAAGTAATTTATTAAATATACTAATTACCACATATATAATACTTTACATTAATTATACATACAAATTTAATTAAAGCATATACTAATTTCATGCTAATTTAAATATATAAACAAACATTTATATATGTACATTAGATATAAACATTAATCAATATACACAAATACGTATATTAGGTATATATATATATACCATACTAATATATATATTAAACATAAATTTTAAATACATTTTTATACTATTTATTTAAATACATACAATACCTTATATTGATTATATATACATATACTAATTTATCACATTAATTAAATGTATAAACAAACACATATATATACATTAGATATATATATATACATATATACATATATACACTATACTATACATTACTAATAAAATAAATAATATACGTATACTTATTTTTAAATACATACAATATATATTAAACATATACTATACTAAGCACATACGTATACATTAATTTAAAATTACAATTACATATACAATTTACATGTTAATATATACATATACGTATATATATATAAAGATATATATATACGTATAAAGATATATATACATAAAGATATATATATATATATATATAAAGATATATATATATATATATATATATATATATATATATATATATATATATATATAAACAGAGAGAGAGAGAGAGGGGCTTACAGAGAGGGAAGGTCGGCGGAGGCTCACCGGCCGGAGGGCAGCGCCGGCCGATCAGGAGGAGGAGGAGCAGCAGCGGACAGGTGGCCGGCCGCCGGAACGGGGAGATGGAGGGAGGAGCAGTGGTCCCAGCGGGAGCAGCCGGCTGACCGCTCGCCGGGAAACTGCTGCGGGATGGAGCAGACCGGCGGGGAGGTTGGCCGCCGGGGAGATCTGCCGGAGGCCGCCGGACAGCAGCGCCGGGCTGGCTCAGCCGCCGTGGAGAGCCTGAGCCGCCGGGGGAGCACAGTCCGCCGGAACAGGGACCCGGCCGAACAGTAACCGGGGGAGCACAGGGAGTTCCCCCCCCCAACTAGTTTGAATGTTTAAATTCAAAAACAATTTAAAAGAAGAAGGAGAAGAAGAGGAAGAAGAAGGAAAGAGAAGAAGAAAAGAAGAAGAGAAAAAGAAGGAGAGGAATTTCAACGTAGGAGGGAGGGAGGCTTGTGAGGGTGGAGTTTTCTAGGATGCATAGGGATTAGGGTTTAGGATGTAGACATATCATTAAATAGGGAGAGAGAGAGGGTGTGATGTAGGGTGAGGATTTCACCCACTTAAATGAGTGGTCATGATGATTCATGAAATATTAATTCATGTAGGTTTTAAATAAAAATTTAATAGGCTCCCTCATTGGTTAAAACAATTAGGTGTTGGCACCTACAATTGAATAATTGCAACTTAGCCCCTTAAATTCGGGAAATTGCACAAACACATGAAATGATGAAAATTTGGCGGGCGATTCGGGGTCCGATGTTTTGTAGGGTCAGGGGGCACTGTAAGATGGGTATGGGCTGAATTTGCAGGACATTGGAATTAATTTGGGATTTTAAAATCAGATAAAACGGTATCCTCAAATTAAATAGAAATAATGCAAGTTGTGTTCAACAATTAATTAGGAGTACTTGGGGTCAAAATCAGATCAAGTCATCAATACCAATATTGAAGAAAACTCAGAACAGAATATTACCCTAATTTGGGTCGCACGAAAAATAGGTCAAGATGGCCTCCAATTTTCGATTGGAACGCACAACGATACAAAAATAGGAATTTAAAAATAACGTCCGCGACGATTTTTGTGCGGCCAGAAACAATGTACAGGAAGCAAAATTACGAGTTGCAAAAATAGCAGAATGGAAGGCGGACATGTCTAGGACAAGATTGTGAAATTTGTTGGAAGACAAAAGTCTGGATAGTGCTCCAGATATCGAAGCAAAGGCAATGCGCAAAAATATTAAATAAAATACAGTAATTAATTACAATCTCCAATAAATAAATTCTAAATAAAATAATAAAATCCAGAATTCTATAATTCGGACAGGGGTTCGTCTACTGGCTTCTAGGTCTAGTCTGCTAGCTAAAAATAAAATAATAACACTGCATATAATTATATATTTAATTACACATCACACATAATAATTATTTAAATCAATAAACTATTATGCAATTAATTAATTAAAAATAATATAATATTAAATATTGTAAAAATTCAAAAATTCCCCTGTTTTCAGAATGTGGTAGTGACAAGTCTACCCACCTTAAAAGAATTTCGTCCTCGAAATTTAAAATCCTCATATTAGCCTTTAATCATACACATTATTATTCCCTCAATTAAATTCATCAACCACGACTAATCCACAAGGTCTTTTCACAATTTCAAAAATCTGAAATTATTTGTATCCCTGTAAAATCCTCGACATAGAATCAAGTCCCTTTTTATCAAAAATTTCCTGAAAGTTTTTTGCTACTAATTCGATACGCAGAATTTAATATCCACTCCTTAAAACTCAACAATATGATATTTAAGGATTCTCCAATTGTTATATCCAATTATAAAGTTCAAAATTCATAACTCGCAATTAAATAAATACATTGATAAATCTCCCAAATTTCCAATTTAATAACCAACTTAAACATGTCAAAATCTTTCCTGGAATTAATAAACCACCAATTATGCCATGTTAATTTCTTAACCATTTATTTAAATCAATAATTATCCTCAAATTTTTAAATCCTCGATTGTTTTTATTTATGTATTTACTACCATCAAAATTTAAATTCCTCAAATCATATAATCATGAACTACTCCATATTGTTATTTCCCAATAAATTCTTTCAAAAATTCTATAATCATCATATCCCTAAAAATCTTCAAAAATAATCAAATCACATTCTTATCACAATATCCTCCAAATTTTAAGTTAATAACGAAATGCAAGAATTTAATATTCAATCCTCTAATTGAAATCCAATCAGTGCATATTTTAAAAATTGAATCTCGTCCCAAATTTGAATTTAACACTAATCCATTTGTGTTCTTTATCCCTCGATTTTTTTTTTTTTTTCATAATATGCAACGATGTAATACTTATGGAACCTTCAATACAATATTCAAAATATAAGTTCTCAACTTGCAGTCCAACAAATATATCGATGGCCTTCTTAAATTCCTCAAATTCAATGATAAATTCAATCATTTCATAATTTTCTAAAAATCAATGATTTAACAAAACTTCAATTACGCCATATCAAATTCCCAACTCTTTATTTAATTTAATATTTTTCCTCAAAAATTTTGGCACCTTGTCTCTCTTTGTCAAGTTATAACCTCTTCGTTAATCTTTATTACAGTTAAATCCTCAACAATCAAAGTCTAAGAGAATTCTACCTATACTCATACAACATGCAACCTAAAAGAAATATGTATGATCATGGTGTCTTTTGTCACGGTATTGCAGTCTCTGTATCAGGGGTACTACTAACTACATTATAGCAAGAATTCATGCATACAGCTACGGTACTAAGGTATCAATCAATCAGAAGAAAAGAACATGAGGAAAGAAAAGAAAGAACCTGCTAATATATACTTGCAATATCTTCTAACATAATCATAGGTCAAATGATGCATGGAAGGTTTGATACCTCTATCTCTTTATGTACCACACTTTACTACAAGCATACTCACTGCTAGTTTCCTTACCTACTGCAATAGTTGATACTAGTTATTCTTATCACGCAAGTGCCTTGACTATGTTTATTGAATTGAATACTCAAAATTTAATAACATAAAATCTCATCTCCTCAAAATTCTTTAAAAATTGAAATTTATTTCCACTCTACAAATTATAAATTTAATCCACAAGTATACATATACTACTCACAGTCTCTAATACTCAAGGTGCACACTAATACACTAATTATTTACAGCCTCAACTGTGTACGAAAATTGTACTGTCCGAAATAATTGCACTATCATTTCCAATAATCCAAATTATCATCTCACATATTTTCTTCAATGATTTTCTATCTATATTACTTAATACCCCAATCTGTTTGTCATCACACGAAGTACTTACTGTCATTTGCACCTTGCTCAACAAATATTTGATATAGAATCACTAGCACTATTGGTATGGTAACACTAGCTTCATCCTTAGATTAACTCGTCAAACTTATTACAAATCACGATCACTCGCACTTTCTATAATACCAATACTAATTATAATAACACCTATCATAGAACTATTGCTACAAGGTACTATGCTATGGGTATCTCTAGATTAATGCCTAATGCTCATATGTCCAACTAGGAAGCACTTACAATCTCACAGGCAACACTCAGTCAACTAATACAAGACACAACCAAAATTGCAAGTCACTAATTATCATACTAACAAGGAATAAGCTCAAAAGGAATTGGATCAAGGACGGAAGGTATCCTTACTGCTAGTAAAGAAAAGAAGCGATGGAACAAAGTCCTGGAATAACAAAATGGATAAGTCTTGAGATGATATTTTAAGGACCAATTTAAGATACAACCTGATAATCATACACGTCTATCCAAAATCATGACGCTCAGAACTTTCGCCACGCCAGTAAGCATAGGTGCGATAAACGACAGGTTCCGTAACTAAGGTATGCAACCCTATAATCATGTCATCTAGAATCCTCACCACGCCAACCGGTATGGCTGCGAGAAACTCTAAATCTCATAACTAAAGTATGTACATCCAAGTTAGGTTCCTACGTTCTCGTCACGACAGCTAATATGGCTGCGATAAATTCTAGGTTCCATAATCAAAGTAGACGTTTTACCTTTCTCACTGTCCTCATCCATATACGTCATCAGATGATACTGTAAATTTTAGCCCGTAAAATTCACCTCGATATGAAATCAAAAGCTCCACAACGATGCCAAGAATTAAAGTTAACAACTGGTCAACAAGAATTAAACTCAATATCAATAAGTGAGGACGGACGAAAACAAGGAGGAAGGATTTAAATTGGAAATTATAACAAGATTCTCAAGGGGTCGTCCCAGGAATCTCTCAAGGAATTGTGATTGAGTATTTGCTCTCGTCCTAGTATCCTATGTCCTAGATTCTATAGCAGGCACGCAGTAGTATAACAAGGATGCTACACTACTACGACATCGCACAACTCGCGAAGTCTGACCTGTATGGGCCACCACTAAAAACGTGTCACGACCCGCACCCGGTTTAGGGGCACGAATGCGTGGGTACGTCCAGCCTACGCCGCAGCATCGGCGGTAGAACGCTGTCTAGGTATTGATACTATCTAACTAATGTCACGCAAATATCCAATCTCCATTAGGAGGCACGGATGACACAAATAGATGAACATATACTCAAATCACAGGATTACAGCACGATAAGATTTCGAAACAGAAATTAAAATTAAACACACCACAAGTCCACAAGGAATACTTAACTTAACAATATCCAAGAATCATCAAAATGCCGGAGACAAATCCGGTACCAAATAGACTGTTAAAAGAACTAACTATGATTAATAACTTCCAGCTAGACCTCCTGAATCAACTACTACCAAGTCTGCAGCTACTCACCATAAGTGTCGGACAGCGGTCATCTAAGGCATAGTCTGGAAAAATGTTTCCAGTCAGGAAGGAGCAAAGCACAAACTCAAATAACAGTTCCATTAATTGATAATGTCTATAATACAATAAAACATGTCATGCTAGCTACTGAGAAGACAGTGGAATAATGTAATGACAGTTTAAGAGAGACAGGCAATAGGCAATAAAACACAGTCAGTGCATGTATAAAAATGAAAGAATAAGGAACAGTATCATATACGGGTGATGTAGTATATGAAAATATAGAGAACTGTAACTATTCTAAGTGTTTGAAATAGTAGTTTCGAAATGTGATCGGCTTGGGAACATGTACGGTTGCTATAAGGCCTGGCTAATCATGGGTGAAGAGCATGATTAACACTTACAGTTTTTATACTACAAATAAGAGGTTATGATCACATTTCTTACTAACTACTTCCCCGCCCCAACTAGTACTGTGGATCCAACCATGACACGTCACGATACACGAGCAAGTAAAGTCTATCATGTACGGTTTCTAAATATACATGTCGTGTACAATGTCAATACGATAATTAAGGTAACATCTCATGACTGCAGATCCAAGCTATACTAGTCCGTGTAGCACAGTGTCAAAGATTCAGTTGTAACATTTCAAGATCATTGAATTTATAGCAATTATCAAGAATTGGAAATTATCAGAGAATGTACTTGCCTCGGTCCTTAGCTGGTATTTATGGTGTCCTGTTCCAGAGTATCCCCTGGTAAACCAACAGTCCTATAAACACATCACAATATGACATTTGTATCAGAAGCTGTCCTAACACACAATAGAAATACACTGGCCTTAGGGTTACGCTAGGTACGGTAGGGGTCATCTACTAGATAGGCCAACTATATCTATATATCCCTAAATTACAATAATAGCTATAAGTATAAATATACACTTTAAATAAAACTAATACCTGTATGTATATACAACATCTCCAATTAAATACAACTGCAAAAATATACCTATATATATTATAAATGTACTAATGGTTTATACAAAAATATACCTACACATATATAGCTATGTCAATTGAACCATAAAGATATATATATACACACCAAAAATAGTACGTATACTATTATTTTATTTTTTTTACACTAATTTATACCAATTAAATTATACAGTACTATATACAGATGAATATACCAATTAAATATATTCTGAAAATATGCTAAGTATTTATATATATTTCAAATGCTCAAAGTAGAACACGTATTTATACCCATCAAATTAAACACATATATATGCCAATACATTATAGATATATTATTAAATACAAAAAACACATTTTTAATACACATTTAACATTTAATGAAAAATAATTTATACATGTACATATATATATAATACACACAAGAATATATATATGTATACTAATTAAATATATACCAAGTTACAATTTCCAACATATACAGAAATATATATATACTATGCTAATACATGTATTTAAACACTTTATTCATAAATAACATACATGTACAATATATGAAATTATATCAAGTATATATATATATATACAAAATATATATATATATGCCAAACTTAAATATAGAATTTATTTAATTACCTACTGCTCATATTAATCAGATATTAATAAAGTAATTTATTAAATATACTAATTACCACATATATAATACTTTACATTAATTATACATACAAATTTAATTAAAGCATATACTAATTTCATGCTAATTTAAATATATAAACAAACATTTATATATGTACATTAGATATAAACATTAATCAATATACACAAATACGTATATTAGGTATATATATATATACCATACTAATATATATATTAAACATAAATTTTAAATACATTTTTATACTATTTATTTAAATACATACAATACCTTATATTGATTATATATACATATACTAATTTATCACATTAATTAAATGTATAAACAAACACATATATATACATTAGATATATATATATACATATATACATATATACACTATACTATACATTACTAATAAAATAAATAATATACGTATACTTATTTTTAAATACATACAATATATATTAAACATATACTATACTAAGCACATACGTATACATTAATTTAAAATTACAATTACATATACAATTTACATGTTAATATATACATATACGTATATATATATAAAGATATATATATACGTATAAAGATATATATACATAAAGATATATATATATATATATAAAGATATATATATATATATATATATATATATATATATATATATATATAAACAGAGAGAGAGAGAGAGGGGCTTACAGAGAGGGAAGGTCGGCGGAGGCTCACCGGCCGGAGGGCAGCGCCGGCCGATCAGGAGGAGGAGGAGCAGCAGCGGACAGGTGGCCGGCCGCCGGAACGGGGAGATGGAGGGAGGAGCAGTGGTCCCAGCGGGAGCAGCCGGCTGACCGCTCGCCGGGAAACTGCTGCGGGATGGAGCAGACCGGCGGGGAGGTTGGCCGCCGGGGAGATCTGCCGGAGGCCGCCGGACAGCAGCGCCGGGCTGGCTCAGCCGCCGTGGAGAGCCTGAGCCGCCGGGGGAGCACAGTCCGCCGGAACAGGGACCCGGCCGAACAGTAACCGGGGGAGCACAGGGAGTTCCCCCCCCCAACTAGTTTGAATGTTTAAATTCAAAAACAATTTAAAAGAAGAAGGAGAAGAAGAGGAAGAAGAAGGAAAGAGAAGAAGAAAAGAAGAAGAGAAAAAGAAGGAGAGGAATTTCAACGTAGGAGGGAGGGAGGCTTGTGAGGGTGGAGTTTTCTAGGATGCATAGGGATTAGGGTTTAGGATGTAGACATATCATTAAATAGGGAGAGAGAGAGGGTGTGATGTAGGGTGAGGATTTCACCCACTTAAATGAGTGGTCATGATGATTCATGAAATATTAATTCATGTAGGTTTTAAATAAAAATTTAATAGGCTCCCTCATTGGTTAAAACAATTAGGTGTTGGCACCTACAATTGAATAATTGCAACTTAGCCCCTTAAATTCGGGAAATTGCACAAACACATGAAATGATGAAAATTTGGCGGGCGATTCGGGGTCCGATGTTTTGTAGGGTCAGGGGGCACTGTAAGATGGGTATGGGCTGAATTTGCAGGACATTGGAATTAATTTGGGATTTTAAAATCAGATAAAACGGTATCCTCAAATTAAATAGAAATAATGCAAGTTGTGTTCAACAATTAATTAGGAGTACTTGGGGTCAAAATCAGATCAAGTCATCAATACCAATATTGAAGAAAACTCAGAACAGAATATTACCCTAATTTGGGTCGCACGAAAAATAGGTCAAGATGGCCTCCAATTTTCGATTGGAACGCACAACGATACAAAAATAGGAATTTAAAAATAACGTCCGCGACGATTTTTGTGCGGCCAGAAACAATGTACAGGAAGCAAAATTACGAGTTGCAAAAATAGCAGAATGGAAGGCGGACATGTCTAGGACAAGATTGTGAAATTTGTTGGAAGACAAAAGTCTGGATAGTGCTCCAGATATCGAAGCAAAGGCAATGCGCAAAAATATTAAATAAAATACAGTAATTAATTACAATCTCCAATAAATAAATTCTAAATAAAATAATAAAATCCAGAATTCTATAATTCGGACAGGGGTTCGTCTACTGGCTTCTAGGTCTAGTCTGCTAGCTAAAAATAAAATAATAACACTGCATATAATTATATATTTAATTACACATCACACATAATAATTATTTAAATCAATAAACTATTATGCAATTAATTAATTAAAAATAATATAATATTAAATATTGTAAAAATTCAAAAATTCCCCTGTTTTCAGAATGTGGTAGTGACAGTGATAGGGGATGAGGTCTGGATTCCGGACTTCATATATTCCCCTGACTTGATTGACGATAAGCAGAGAATCACCAAAAGCTTCCAAAGATTCGACCCCCAGCTCTTTAGCGACTTGGAGCCCGATTAGTAGAGCGTTGTACTCTGCCACATTGTTGGAGCAAGGCTCGTTAAGAGAGTATGCTCGATAGATGACGAGTTTATCGGGAGTAACCAGGACAATTCCTACCCCTGAAACCACGTTTCCTTTGGGACCAGTCCTGGAGGCGCCGTCGAAGAATAGTTGCCATGCGTCACTTTCCATTGCGGAGCTACATTCTGCAACTTCGTCGGGAATATCCTCGTATAATTTGGAGGCCTCCGGGATCGGATGAGCAGCTAGGAAGTCAGTCAATGCTTGGCCTTTGATGGACTTCTGAGGGACGTACACCATGTCCTATGGTGTCAATAACATCGCCCAAGTTGTGAGTCGGGAGTTAAGAACACTTGGCTTGCTCATCAGTACCCGAAGAGGATTGATCCTGGAGATGATGTGAATAGTCTGGCCGGTGATATAGTGCCGCGTCTTCTGGATAGCGAACATCAGAGCCAAACATTCTTTTTCCACCAGATTGTACCGGTGCTCAGCTCCGATCATCATTCTACTTAGATAGTAGATAGCCTGTTCATGTCCCGCATCGTTCTTCTGCGCGAGAAGAGCTCCCAGAGAATGGTCCATTGCTCGAACGTACAGGAAGAATGGTCTTCCTACGACGGGAGGCACCAGAACTGGCGGACTAGTGAGGTAGCGCTTGATATCCCCGAACGCTTGCTGACAGGCTTCATCCCATACGAAGGATACACCTTTCTTCATGAGGCGAGAAAAATGCTGGCATCTTCCAGAGAGGTTGGATATGAATCTCCGGATATAGGCCAGACAACCTTGAAATCCCCTGAGTTTCCTCAGATTATGGGGTGGTCGCATTTCCAAGATGGCCTTGACTTTATCAGGGTCCACTTGAATGCCTTTGGCAGTAATGACGAATCCCAGAAATTTGCCACTAGATACACCTAGAAAGGACTTTGTAGGATTTATTTTGAGTTGATGTTGGCGCATCAGCTCAAATACCGTCTTTAAGTCTTGGATGTGATTGACCCTGAGGCGGCTTTTGATAGCTATATCGTCTACGTAATATTCCACTATTTTGCATAAATGCTTGTGGAATATGCTACTCATAGCCCGTTGGTAAGTAGCTCCGGCATTCTTCAACCCGAAGGGCATTACCGTATAGCAATATACCCCCAGTAGTATCCGGAAGGCAGTATGCTTCTCATCTTCAGGATGCATCTTGATTTGATTATATCCTGAGAATCCGTCCATGAAATACATACGTTCAAAACCGCAGGTATTGTCGATCATGACGTCTGTGATGGGAAGAGGGAACTCGTCCTTGGGGCAGGCTGTATTCAGATCTCAGTAATCGATGCAGACTTGCACTTTCCCATTCTTCTTCATGACCGGGACAACATTGGCGACCCAGTCGGGATGTTGTTCCTCCTGGATGAAACCGCAGGCTATCAACTTCTTGACTTCAGCTTCAATGGCGTCCATCATATCCGGGCGAAACCGGCGTTGGTGCTGCTTTACAGGCTTTAAATCAGACAATATGTTGAGTTTAT
Organism: Iris macrosiphon; assembly: GCA_036927795.1. Classification (NCBI taxonomy): domain Eukaryota; kingdom Viridiplantae; phylum Streptophyta; class Magnoliopsida; order Asparagales; family Iridaceae; genus Iris; species Iris macrosiphon. The sequence continues at coordinate 73,408,357 of JAYESA010000004.1, forward strand.
GAGTAGCCACATTTGGATCAAGTCCTGGCATATCCTCATAATTCCATGCAAAGACGTCGATGTATTCTCTTATCAGTTGAATGACTTCTTCCCTTTCAGCTGGGGAAAGATTGTTACTGATAAATATCGGCTTTGGTGAAAGTTTATCCCCAACATTAATCTGGATAACTTCATCTTTGGTGGGAGGTTCTCTCTGCTCGAAGCAAAATTCCTACTGTGTATCCATTTGCTAAGCCCAAGCGTCATTCTCGAATAGTTTGGATTCTTGTTCGTCTGATTCGAAGGGATCCGTCACTACCATATTTACTGGTAATATTTGCTCGAGAGCACGAGGTGAGTTGGAGGGCGACGGGCCGTCTTGAAAAGGGGAAAAGGTATCCTCATCTGACTTGGAAGTCGTAAGGGAGGTGGCATACCCTAACCCGAAACGAGTTTGTTGATAATGGGGATTGTCGTGCGGCGGTTTTCGTCTGCCTTTCCCATTGTTGAGACCTGGCTTCAGTTTTAAGTCATAACCCATATTTTGCATGATCTTTAAGGCTTGCGGGCTGTACCTGTGAACTTGTATTTCACCAGCATTGTCATTGAAGGAATCTTCTCGTATAGTCGATTCGTTGCGCGTTCGGCCGAAGACTATTAAATGCTGACTGCTGCGGGCAGGCGGAACAATGAAGATAGAGTCCTCATGGGGTCCATATGTCGCGACGACATTGGATGATGATGACGCTACTTCCCATATATATGGATGATAGGAATCTATAGCTTCCAAGAATTTTTGCGCTATAGGTTCTATATCGTCATGGGGAGAGGATTCCTGATTTAGAATCCGAGCGTCGATATACTGGAAAAGATGATGTTTATTATCATCTGGAACTCCGTTCCTGGTTGTATTTACATCAGTCGGCTGCTTGTTGTGCCGAAGGTTGATGACCAAGGGTAGAGGCTTCTGGTTCAAAGTGATCACTAGAGGATCACCCCCTTTTCCTGACCTGGTTTTGTTCAGGTGGATAGCCATAGGCTCCATGGCTTTTGGACGAGTAGTTCGCCCTTTCACTCTGATTGACAGTGGTTGTTCGACAGAGGGTCCTTCAGGCTCCCGGTGGGATTCCTTCTCTGTTTGGGCTGACACCTCCTCCGCGTAGTCTTGAGAGTACAACACGGCATCGGAATAGTAGGATTCTATTCCTTTGAATGGATTTAGGTCAGCAACCTCCATTTATACCGTTCCTTCTGGATCTACATATTTAAGGCATTGATGTAGAGTTGAAGGAACGATGTTATGGTCGTGGATCCACGGTCTACCCAGCAAAATATTATAGGATACCTCTGAATCGATGACATAGCATGTAGCCACCGATCTGAGGTTGCCAATCTGGATCCTCAGGCGAATCTTCCCCAACGGCTTACTTCTTCTGGCATTGAAATCCACTATTGTAGTGGTGGTGTAAGCCAATTCGCTGGTAGGAATCCTCAGCGGTCTGAGCAGACTATGAGAAATGATGCTAATTGATGATCCCGGATCTATGTGGATCCGGTCGACCTCCATGGAACTAACGTATCCGGTGTAATAGAGGGGACTGTCATGCCTGTTATGTTTTAACAGCATGTCATCTTGTGTGAAAGTGATGTTCGGGACCACCTCCATCACACTGTGGCATTGAGGACACGCCACTGGTTCCTCGTCAGGGGACTTGAGCTGGGTCAAGTATGCTTCTGCCTGTATCAGTGCTTCACTCAGGGCTAGACGAGTATCTTGGGAGAGCCTGAGTAGCTCAAAGATGGACAACCTGGCTGGTGTATTGGCCAGTTGGGCCAGGATGTCGAAGTTGTATGGCTTCTCTAAACCTTTGTTTTGAATATTTTTCACAGGTTTATCGAAGCGTACTTCTTTCTGCTTCCCCTTGTCCGCTGAAGTCGGTCTTGCAGGATCGGCCTGTGGTATGGCTGGCTCTGTAGCGGAAGCGTCTGCCGGTGCACGCCCCGATCTTCCGCAGGCTAATCGGCCGTTCCCGCTAGGCGGGAATCATCCTCGCCAGAGCTCCCGCGGAACGATCGCTTGACCCATCCGGGCGTGATGCCGCACGAGCATGATCCACGCCCGTGCAAGGCCATGGTTCATTGGCTGGCGGCAAGAGTTCTAAGCCACAGAGTCGCACAGATTGTCCGAGTGCAGCGGAGTCATGAACGCATAGGCGATCGGTAACAGGTTCACTGAGTCGACAAATATAGCGAAAGCATTGAAACACAAGTTGAAGTAAAGCAAGCTCTGTTATTGATATGAACATGTGTTACAGGCGGCGTATAGCCGAGATTACAAGTCGCTCAAGCCTCTCTCTCTGAAATAGTAAAAGCGTGCTTAATGGCTACATTTGTGGAATGTTTGTTCAGGCGATGTTCAGCTATGTTCCAACATTATGTCTTGTATATGTGCTTCAGTTCCGGACGCACCATTGCAATGCTTCAGAGGGAACTCCTGGCCTTAGCAGGCACGAAGGAGGCATCCGCACCGAACGAGGTTCTTTCGTACCCTGCATACAAACTGGTGGATTATCAGTACATTGAATGCACTGGTGGGGAAGCTACTCGCCCGCTCGACAAATCCAAACACGTAATACAGGTTTTGTGCACAACTATTAAGTTGTCTTTCTAGTTGCCTTAGGATCAGTTCATGCAAGATTTGAATAGCTTATCATGTCGGGCAGTGCGCCGTACGATATTTGAGGAAACACGGCGAGACTTACTAACTTACCATTTCTCCTTCCCTGTCCAAGGCAAACATGATTAATTCAAGCACGGGCATGTATAAGCATTCAAGAGGCATAGCATTAGCAAACACGATATTGTTATAACATGATCGTTCAGGTGTTAAGTTATTCAGTGATGCTATGCAATGACTCGCACGCGGATAGCCGCTAAGCGAGAATGACTTGTTTATCTTCCATTTTACAAGCAAGCAGGCAACAGGTTTAAATACACATAAAAATCACACAATGCATTGCAAGCCAGATTCACACGATAAACACACGGGGCATTGCAAGCATATACACACGATGATCACTGGCTTGATGCCATTATGGACTAGTCAAGAACAAAGATAGCATGCAACGAGAAAACACGAGGAGCTCATAAAATACGATGCATTACAAGTTATCCCGTCCGAATACGATTGACTATAAACACGAAGTCTGCCCGGATCGGATCGATGCCAGTGCCCCAGCACCGTCCGCAGAACTTATATCCTTGTGCACAAGTCATCCATGATCGAACACGATTATCAATTTATACACGAGCACACGACAAGCAGTAATGCATGATTCATTTAGCTATTGGATATGCACAGTCTCCTGGGCTGCTGTAAGCCCGCACACGAGGGAGACTTACAGGGAGATCCGAATACCTGAATGAGTCTTGCCACTGGAGTATGGTTCATTTACTTGACATGATGCAGTTCCCTGAATCGGGATCTGCCTTGGTGACCTAACGGTCCCGGATACTCGCAGGTTTATTCAGGCACGAAATGACTACTTGGTAGTCTTCCGGGTTTGGATGAACACAATGCAACATTCAAGCAGACAAGCATGCGTTTCTAAGGAACATAAGTAAACATGTTTGCTCGGACCCGAAGGTAAGCCGAGAGATAAAACCGTTAGGGACTTAGCATGCGAGAGTCTGAATACAAGAAGTATTTCGGTTTCCATGTTCTAGCATAAGCAATATGAGTTGGAATTATTCCCTTAGCTAGGTGCGTTGGATTTATTAGCATGCAGGGGGTGAATCACCTAGCGACTAACATGAATATTCCAGATTTTATGTGTGCTGGCTAAGCAAGGACAAGTTCACCGTAGCCACCCACCTTAGCGATGATTCCCCTCGGTAGAGCGATACGTCAAGCGAGCCTCTGAAAGCCTAAGCCGGATTCCTGTAGGGACAAGTCTGGATATCCTTTGCTTCTTCTTCGAGGCAAAGCGGGTGGGACAGTTGCACTTTCGCCGTTTGAGACGGCAGTCCGCTTGAGCGGAACGGGGCGTTACATCCTACCCAACTCAGAAAAAGTCTCGTCCTCGAGACTTACTGAGGACAAGCAGTAATCTAGGGTTGAGACAATCCTAGACAAGTCGTTGTACTTGTTCATTTGGATATTTACTTGCACAAGCGTCGAAATCAGCCTATCGCTTAGACTGGATCGTGCGCACTTTCGAAGTGCACTTCTAGCGTGAACACGTCAACCAGCTTAGTGATAGTGAAGTCTCAGCACTCGAGTTCACCTTTTCTTAAGTCTTGAATGGTGCACTAGTTCAAGGCGTCCCTCGAATAGATGCATTCAACCAAACTTAGAGTTAGTGAAATCTCGGACAAGCTACTAGCGATACTCTCGAGGGTTCGCACAGGTTGGCACAAAGGCCACTCGTAGCACAGTATACACAAGCAAGCATATCATATCATTCAAAACGCATTTTGAAAGTATTTAGACTTATTGTTGGAATATCCCATCGAGGCATTGAGAGAGAGCGTGCACATAACCCACGAACGAGCTTTCGAAACAGAGATATCGAATCGAAGTCCAAAGGCGTAGAAGCCAGGCTCTGATACCAACATGTCACGCCCCGATCTCCCGCAGGCTAATCGGCCGTTCCCGCTAGGCGGGAATCACCCTCGCCAGCGCTCCCGCGGAACGATCGCTTGACCCATCCGGGCGTGATATCGCACGAGCGTGATCCACGCCCATGCAAGGCCATGGTTCATTGGCTGTCGGCAAGAGTTCTAAGCCACAGAGTCGCACAGATTGTCCGAGTGCAGCGGAGTCATGAACGCATAGGCGATCGGTAACAGGTTCACTGAGTCGACAAATATAGCGGAAGCATTGAAACACAAGTTGAAGTAAAGCAAGCTCTTTTATTGATATGAACATGTGTTACAGGCGGCGTATAGCCGAGATTACAAGTCGCTCAAGCCTCTCTCTCTGAAACAGTAAAAATGTGCCTAATGGCTACATTTGTGGAATGTTTGTTCAGGCGATGTTCAGCTATGTTCCAACATTATGTCTTGTATATGTGCTTCAGTTCTGGACGCACCGTTGTAAGGCTTCAGAGGGAACTCCTGGCCTTAGCACGCACGAAGGAGGCATCCGTACCGAACGAGGTTCTCCCGTACCCTGCATACAAACTGGTAGATTATCAGTACATTGAATGCACTAGTGGGGAAGCTACTCGCCCGCTCGACAAATCCAAACACGTAATACAGGTTTCGTGCACAACTATTAAGTTGTCTTTCTAGTTGCCTTAGGATCAGTTCATGCAAGATTTGAATAGCTTATCATGTCGGGCAGTGCGCCGTACGATGTTTGAGGAAACACGGTGAGACTTACCAACTTACCATTTCTCCTTCCCTGTCCAAGGCAAACATGATTAATTCAAGCACGGGCATGTATAAGCATTCAAGAGGCATAGCATTAGCAAACACGATATTGTTATAACATGATCGTTCAGGTGTTAAGTTATTCAGTGATGCTATGCAATGACTCGTACGCGGATAGCCGCTAAGCGAGAATGACTTGTTTATCTTCCATTTTACAAGCAAGCAGGCAACAGGTTTAAACACACATAAAAATCACACGATGCATTGCAAGCCAGATTCACACGATAAACACACGGGGCATTGCAAGCATATACACACGATGATCACTGGCTTGATGCCATTATGGACTAGTCAAGAACAAGGATAGCATGCAACAAGAAAATACGAGGAGCTCATAAAACACGATGCGTTGCAAGTTATCCCGTCCGAACACGATTGACTATAAACACGAAGTCTGCCCGGATCGGATCGATGTAGTGCCCTAGCACCGTCCGCAGAACTTATATCCTTGTGCACAAGTTGTCCATGATCGAACACGATTATCAATTTACACACGAGCACACGACAAGCAGTAATGCATGATTCATTTAACTATTGGATATGCACAGTCTTCTGGGCTGCTGTAAGCCCGCACACGAGGGAGACTTGCAGGGAGATCCGAATACCTGAATGAGTCTTGCCACTGGAGTATGGTTCATTTACTTGACATGATGCAGTTCCTTGAATCGGGATTTGCCTTGGTGACCTAACGGTCCCGGATACTCGCAGGTTTATTCAGGCACGAAATGACTACTTGGTAGTCTTCCGGGTTTGGATGAACACAATGCAACATTCAAGCAGACAAGCATGCGTTTCTAAGGAACATAAGTAAACATGTTTGCTCGGACCCGAAGGTAAGCCGAGAGATGAAACCGTTAGGGACTTAGCATGCGAGGGTCTGAATACAAGCAGTATTTCGGTTTCCATGTTCTAGCATAAGCAATATGAGTTGGGATTATTCCCTTAGCTAGGTGCGTTGGATTTATTAGCATGCAGGGGGTGAATCACCTAGCGACTAACATGAATATTCCAGATTTTATGTGTGCTGGCTAAGCAAGGACAAGTTCACCGTAGCCACCTACCTTAGCGATGATTCGCCTCGGTAGAGCGATACGTCAAGCGAGCCTCTGAAAGCCTAAGCCGGATTCCTGTAGGGACAAGTCTGGATATCCTTTGCTTCTCCTTCGAGGCAAAGCGGGTCAGGACAGTTGCACTTTCGCCGTTTGAGACGGCAGTCCGCTTGAGCGGAACGGGGCGTTACAGTTGGCACTGCCGGCTTCACTGGGCCGCTTCTCCTCCGGAAGGGTGATCTTGCCACTCTTGACGAGACACTCGAATATACTCAGAATATCGTCGTCGTCGAAAGAGTATACTTCGATGGGCCTGGAAGCCCCAAGTTTCGTCTGCGTGGTTGCCGCAGTCTTTTGTCTGGATGTATTGATTGCCAGAGCTTCTTTTTCTTTGGAACTGCGAGGATGGTCGCCGTTAGGGGATGACCTTTTGCCTCTGTCGGAGGTAGAGATCATAATGTCATTGTCGTGTGCCTTGCGACTGTTGTCATCGGCGGCCACTGCTGAGATGGTGAACGAGGGCCAGTCGTGGAACTAGTATGGTCCTGTGAACACCGAGACCACGGGAAGGAGGTTCTTCCTGCAAATGTCCACCAACGCAGAGTCTGGAACTCCTGGAGGCATCTATAGCGTGGCTTGACAAAAATGTTCGATGAAGGTACGAACGTCCTCTTTTTTCCTCTGCTTGACTTCGATGAGAGAGGACATAGACATGTCCATTCCTCCCTCGTAGAATCGTGTAAAGAATAAAGCCTTGAAGTCTTCGAAGGAAGAAATGCAGTTGTTCGCCAGGCTGCGGTACCACTGGTAAGCTACTCCTGAGAGGCAGCCCTTGAACACCCGAGTGAGGAGGGCATCATTCCCTTGTAGCAACACCGTCATCATACTGAAATAGTTCATGTACTGACTTGGCGATGTTTTCCCTTCGAACAGAGCCATAATATGAGGTTTGTATCTTGGAGGGAAAGGGACCTCTTCCCAGATAGCTGGGTAAGGCTGGTTGATTCCCAATTTCTTGAGCTAATTTTTGTGCTTCAAGGCATCAAATTGGGCTTTCAACTCCCGTACTGCTTGCATCGGATTTTCAGCCGGTAGCGAGACCACGGATTGGTGCGGAGTCGGTTGTATCATGACTCCCGCAGGAGGTAATGCATTCTCCGAGTGAGGAAGTGGAGGACCAGCTGACTCTTGATCTAGAGCAGGTTCTTGGACCATGTTGGATGGTGGCAAGTCCACCCCCACACGTATCTGTACTGGCGGGACTGATGTTTGAGCCATAGCAGCCGCCTGTTGAGTTAGCATCATCTGGTGCATGTTCTCCATCATGGATTACATTTGTTTCAGAGATGTCTCTAGTGTAGTGATGCGCTGTTCCTCGCTTCCCGACGGTGAAGCTTCCTCATGTTCATCTCCAATGGCATATACTCCCATTTCCCTGGGCGTCGTCGAAGGATGTGTATAGGTCGCTGCAGAAGTCGACTCTATACTCTCAGTATTTGATTTGGGAGAATGGCGACCCCCAGCGTCAGAATCAGAGGAGTACGAAGTCAGTTGTTGTGACCTCGAACGAGTGTTCTGGAACACCCCATCTTCAGTGTCTCTAAGGAGTATGTTGAATCTTCTTCAGCTCAGAGTTCTAGAGGATGGACGTCTTGAGCCTGAGCTTCCTCCAGGTATATGTGAAGCCATGTTCACAGATGCATGCGTGGGCTCTTCTTTTAGGAAAGATGGAGAGTAGCTCAGTCGGTCAAAAACTGGCCGTTTTGCTTTAGAACAGCAGAAATTAATTACAATCCTGTGACCATCATAACAGTGCTCGCTAGGAAGCGTAATAGCCATGCTGGAGGATTCCCTCTCCTTGCGTCTCTGGATTAGATACTTGCACAGGTCAGAAGAAGTTACAGGAGAAGAAGATGGCTTGTTCCTCCTGTTCCCATTAGTAGGCGTGAAATGCCGAGAAGTTAAGTAGCTCGCCGCTTGCTTTCCTTTGCGGAGATCACGGATGTCATCTGGTTCCCCGTAGAGGTCAGATGTTGTCTTACGCGCGGAGCGTGCTTTGTACTTTCGATTTGGCGCTGAGGCATCATCAGAAGTTTTGTCTATTCCGCTACGGACGGGAGACTGGTCTCTACGCGCGTAGCGGGAGACTGGTTTCTACGCGTAGAGCGCAGTGAATACTTCTGGGTTAGCGCTGAGGCTTTGCCCGAAGTTTCGTCTGTACCGCGCGTAGCGGGAGACTGATTTCTACGCTTGGAGCACAGTGGATACTTCCGGGTTAGCACTGAGGCTTTGCCCAAAGTTTCGTCTGTACCGCGCGTAGCGGGAGACTGAATTTTATGTGCAGGGCACGGAGGGAGCAATGCTACAACCTCATTGGTCGGAGAGATCTGAGAGATCGGAGAGATCGGAGAGCCCACAGGGATGGTAGAGGATGTCTTGGGCATCCAGACCTTGCGCAGCTTCCTGTTGTTTTGTACAGAGAGAGAGTGAGAGCTACCCCCCGTCCGAAGCATGTCTTCGTAGGCAGACTGGTCGAACTGGACGACCAGTGTCTTCTTCACGGATCCCACGGGTACCGCATCGTGTTGAGCAATCGCTTCTTTATCAGAAGAGAAAAATGTCCCCAGCAGAGTCGCCATCTTGTTTGTGGTATTAAACGAAAGAACGACATGTATATAATACGAGGTTTGCACGAAACCCGCTTTCTTTGGTTTACAAATAAACTTGTACAATTTGATCCTATACGAGGATGTAGGAGTACAATTTATTTAATCTGGGTAGATGATTGCTATAGGTGTCTGATCTGCAGTCGATCACTTTAGCCCTTGGACTACACGATGGTGAAGAAGTGCCGTGGAAGACGGAAAGCAGCTTCGTAGGTGGCGGAAGAGGATGGATGCACGATGCCAATGTCGTCGATCGCTACTCTTTGCCTGAGCTCTGGATGCTTCTCTCTCTCTCTCTCTCTCTCTCTCTCTCTCAAAGACTCCCCGATCTTTAAAATCTCGACCTTTAAAATCTTGACCTTGTTCGATTCTCTCGACCTGTTTCTCTGTTGATAGAGGTCTCTATTTATAGAGTTTTAGTGACAGTGACCACTCAATCGGTGTGGAAACCGAGTAGTGGAAAGTACAGCACCCTTTTACACAACGGTTAAAATAACCTAAAGCCTGCGTATAGATGACCTTCTGAATGAGCGTGTGACGCGGGTCCAACTAAGGGACAAAATACGTATAATCGCTACGAAGATCACGGCGTAGAAGCCACGTAGGTAGTTATCCCCTGTGTAGAAAAGGCTGGCGTAGAAGCCAATGTCGGTCACCATGGCGTAGAAGCCAAGTAGGCATAGAAGCCGAGTAGGCGTAGAAGCCTGATGGCATAGAAGCCGAATAAGCACAGAAGGCCGAATGAGCATAGAAGCCGAATGGGCGTAGAAGCCGCTGCATAACGTGCCAGAGTGGTTGTAGAGGCCGAGCAGTCACAAAAGCTGAATGGGCGTAGAAGCCGAGGTGATGTGGATGTCTTTAGCCGAAATCATGGCTCTTGGAGATATAATCAAATCTCTCGCATTAAATGCAGAGATCCGCCATCATCATTAATTGCCGAGGCGTATTCTGAAGGCCTTCCACCGTTCTGAGCATTCAGTGCAGAGACGTGCCTCGAGCCCTGTACGAAGAGCAGCTTTTGACGTGGCAGTCTGTTTGTCTTCCGTGGAGCGTAAACAGTTCACGTCTGCCTGTGTAAAACAAGGCGGCGTATCCCCTTGTACGCGTAAAAGCAGTCTCCGCTGAGGGGATGTCAGTAAACGACGGTTCAGTGATATTTAACCAAATCCCCTGCGTTAAATGCAGAGATCCGCCATCATACTGTGGGGCGCGTCCCGAGTGGTCTGCCATCTTCCCAGCCGTCGTCTGGGTAGCCGTGCAGCACTTTTTGTCAGGAGTCAGGTGTCAGGTTCACTGCGTGACTTGACAGGTTCTTTTCGGGGAAGACGAAGCGTTCCTCGTACGCTTTAACGCTGCTATAAAAGCGGATGAGTTTTACGCCATGGAGGCGATGAAGCACCCCGTCTACGCTGAAGTGGCCTGGACATACTGTATTTACGCGGATGGTCCCATCACATTTTACGTCGTGCGTAGCAGAAAAGATTCGTTGCACTCTTGATGGCCTTGAGGTCCCCTGCTTACGCTGCCCTGTATCACCATGTTGCGTAGAGCTATCCAGCATATTTTTCATGCTTCTACACCAGACGACATCATTTTCCCGTTGTGTTTTTAGCAAACCAATAATAAAATCCATCGTTATGTATTCCCATTTCTACTCCGTTATAGCAAGGTTCTACATCTCTCCGCCTGACTTCTATTGCTCGGTCTTTACTCGCTGACAGGCCATGCATTGCGACACAAATAGCGTCGTATCCCTCTTCATGTTGTGCCACCAAAACATTGTACGGAGGTCTCGATACATCTTCGTATTCCCTGGATGTGAAGTATAACTTGCATAGTGAGCTTCAGTGAGTATCACTTTTTTTAGGTTTGTATCGTTAGGAACACATAATCTTCCCTTCACCCGTATTATTCCATCCACGCTTACCGCAAAGTCGGTCGCATTTCCTGCTGAGATACGATTATGCATCTTCTCTAGGAATATGTCATCCTTCTTAGCGAACTTGACATTCTCCAATGGGTCTGGTTTGAGGCGCAACTAAGCCGATTATGCCCCTTTATATCTGATTCGGAGTGTAATGCCCAAACTTTCCATATCCCTTCGCAGTCCATCACTGATAGCTAATCTCCCTACAAACACTCGACTCAGTACATCAGCTACAACGTTGCCCTTGTCCAGTGTATATTTGATCATCAAGTCAAAGTTGCTATGGAGTTCGAGCCAACGTCGTTGTCGTAAATTCAGATCATTTTGAGTATAGAGGTACTTGAGGCTTTTTTTATCCATAAAAATTTTATACGGTATGCCATAAAGGTAATCTCGCCATAACTTTAACGCGAACACCACCGCTGCCAGTTCCAGATCGTGTGTCGGATAGTTCTTTTTGTGAGGCTTTAATTGCCTCGACGCAAAGGCTATCATATTGTCTCTCTTCATAAGGACACATCCCAAACCCTTGCCAGAAGCGTCGCTATAAATATTAAAATTATCGGGCCCGTCGGGAAGAGTAAGAATCGGTGCTGAGATGAGTCATTACTTTAATTCTACAAATAAAGCTTCACAGTCAACCGACCATGCGAACGTTACTATTTTTCGAGTAAGATGAGTCAGAGGCGAAGTGATCCTTGAAAAATCTTTTGTGAATCTCCTGTAGTAGCCCGCTAGACCAAGGAAGTTCTGAATGTCGCTAGCCGACTCAGGTCTCTTCCACTCTACGATGTCTTCAACTTTCTTTGGGTCGACTGAAATACCCTTCGCAGAAATGATGTGTCCGAGGAAAGATATAATGTCCAACCAGAATTCGTACTTAGCTTCGCGAACAAATTATTGTCTTGAAGAGTTTGAACCACCATCCACAGGTGTCCTGCGTGTTCATCCTCATTATTCGAGTAAACTAAGATGTCGTCTATGAATACCACCACAAACTTATCAAGGAATGGTCAAAACACACGGTTCATCAAATCGATGAATGCGGTAGGAGCATTCATATATTCGAACGATATGACAGAAAACTCATAGTGGCCATAGCGGGTGCAAAATCCTGACTTCGGCATGCCCTCGGGCTTGATCTTTAATTAGTGGTAGCCAGAGCGAAGGTCTATCTTCGAAAATACCAACGCCCCTTATAGCTGATCAAAGAGGTTGTCGATCATGGGCAGGGAATACTTGTTTTGGATAGTGACCTTATTTTGCTCCCTATAGTCTATGTAGAGCCACAATGTCCCATCTTTCTTCTTCACAAATAGTACATGCGTGCCCCAAGGAGACACGCTCGAACGAATATACCCACGGTCAAGTAGCTCTTGTAGTTGGAACTTTATGTAGTGCCCCGCTCCGCGTAGGCACTATGTACAAGAGATCAGTTTGCTGACTCAAAAAGGATATCTTTCTTAAGAGCTCTTTTTTGAATCAGGAGATGACTAATCTAGGTGAGTGGGCAGAACTTCGTTCTCTGATTCTTGCACGCCTTAATAATGAATATGAGTTTTATAATGCCAGTTGTGAAGAAAATTATTATTTTTGTTGCATGAATAATAGAATTGCATGCTTAGCTAGAACTTGAATGCTTGTAAATAAAAGAACCTTGCATAGCTATAAAAGAAAGAGTAAGAGATTGCTTGAACATATTTCCATATTGCTTGTGTTTTGATAAAACTACTTCGTGCTTGAACTTGATTCAGAGATGGCGGCCAGTCCGCACCAGAGATAGAAGAGAAGAGATAGATGGTCTGCTAGTTCATTTTGTCTGCATCATAGAGTTTATCTAATAGTTTTGTATGCATTCGTAATGGTCGGACAATGGCTATTAGTGCAGAGATGAACCTTGGTCCCGACTGCTATAATGTTAGTGAAGAGCAACCATGAGTCACAGATACTAATAGCATCAGATAAAAGAGTCATTGGTTAGCTGGATTACTACTATTGATCATAAGTTTCTCGGAGACCAAAAAGCATATAGATAGTTTATCTTGTTTGCTTGATAGAAGGATAGTTCTTAGATGGTGCATTGTCCCTAGAGTCTTTGGGTATAGCTCAGGAGATACGCTGCGTACACCCTGATAATAGAATAATCGGCTTGCCTTGTGTGCTTGAATAAATCGAACATGAACTCTGATTTCAAAGATATTTTCAAAAAAGAAGTAATATGACTCTGTTCCTGTACTACATGTAACGAACATAGGTAAAACTAGAAAGATCACTAGTAATATAATATTTTATAATATAATTACTTAGTGTTGGTTTTAGTGAATGTTGCTTATGTTCGTTGATTTTTTACTCACCAGTACTTTCTCCAAAGTGCTGACCCACCAACAGTTTGCTTGTTCGCAGGTGTTGGATCGTCCGAGGAAGCGATAGCCATGCCTCATCTCCAGGACCCAAAAATCTAGTTTCGATGCCTTGAGTCGTATCGATTGCTTTGAGTTGCTTTTGTATAGAGGGACATAATGTATGGAACAATGTCATTGCATTCAGAGAACCTCGTGCCTTGATCTTTGCCCCATCTAGTCAGATGGATTATTGTTTGTAACAATGTCCCTCTGCTGCGTACTCGATCGATTCGATGATAGCCACAAATTTAACGATGTTGCTTTATGCGAACGCAACCCCAGGCTCGTACGGCATCAAGTTCTGATGGAGACGATCGTCCTGCGGGAGCGCTGGCATGGTGATTCGCGCCCAGCGGGGGCGAACGTTACCTGCGGGAGATCGGGACGTGACATAATGGTATCAGAGTAACTCGATCCTATGGCCTTACGCCCACTTCGCTACTATTTCTAGATGACGATTCTTTGTGCATTGATATCATTATTGAGTAGAGCGTTCCATATAATAAGTCCATAGATATTCTCAAAGTTGTGCAAAAAAATTTCGGATTTGATTTGTTACTTGAGAGTTGTACTTTCGTGCTTGTGGTTTGCTAGATTTTTTAATTGAGGATGGTGTGGGGTAAGGACTATCGCTGCTCTGGATATCGAAAGTTTCTCCTTGAGTTTCAACGATGAAACTCTTTCTTGGTGGGTAAGTATGTAGTATCCCGCTCCTCGTAAGCACTATGTACAAGAGATATCAGTTTGCTGACTCAAAAATGATGTCTTCCTTAAGAGCTCCTTGTTGAACCAGGAGATGACTGATCTAGGTGAGTGGGCAGAACTTCGTTCTTTGATTCTTGCACGCCTTAATAATAAATCTAAGTTTTATAATGCATGTTGCTAAGAAAATTATTGTTTTCGTTGCATGAATAATAGAACTGCATGCTTAGCTAGAACTTGAATGCTTGTCAATAGAAGAACCTTGCCTTGCTATAAAAGAAAGAGTAAGAGATTGCTTGAACATATTTCCATATCGCTTGTGTTTTGATAGAACCACTTCGTGCTTGAACTTGATTCAAAGATGGCGGTCAATCCGCACCATAGATAGAAGAGAAGAGATAGATGGTCTGCTAGTTTATTTTGTCTGTATCATAGAGTTTATCTAATAGTGTTTTATGCATTCGCATCGGTCGAATAATGGCTATTAGTGCAGAGCTGAACCTTGGTCCCGGCTGCTATAATGTTAGTGAAGAGCAACCATGAGTCACAGCTTCTAATAGCATAAGATAAAAGAATCATTGGTTAGCTGGATTACCGCTACTGATCCTGAGTTTCTCGGGGACCGAAAAACATATAGATAGTTTATCTTATTTGCTTGATAGAAGGATAGTTCCTAGATGGTGTATTGTCCCTAGAGTCTTTGGGTATAGCTCACGAGATATGCTGCGCACATCATGATAGTAGAATAATCGGCTTGCCTTGTGTGCTTGAATAAATCGAACATGAACTCTGATTTCAAAGATGTTTCCAAAAAAGAAGTAATATGACTCCGTTCATGTACTGCATGTAACGAACATAGGTAAAACTAGAAAGATCACTAGTAATGTAATATTTTATAACATAATTACTTAGTGTTGGTTTTAGTGAATGTTGCTTATGTTCGTTGATTTTTAACTCACTAGTACTTTCTCCAAAGTGCTGACCCACCAACAGTTTGCTTGTTCACAGGTGCTAGATCGTCCGAGGAAGCGATAGTCATGCCTCATCCCTAGGACCCAAAAATCTAGTTTTGATGCCTTGAACCGTATCAATTGCTTTGAGCTGCTTTTGTATAGAGGAACATAATATATGGAATGATGCCATTTCATTCAGAGAACCTCATGCCTTGATCTTTGCCCCATTTATTCAGATGGATTATTATTTGCAACATTGTTCCTCCGCTGCGTACTCGATCGATTCAACGATAGCCACAACTTTAATGATGTTGCCTTGTGCGGGCACAACCCCAGGCTAGCTCCGCATCGCATTCCGATGGAAATGATCGTCCCGCGGGAGGGCTGGCAAGGTGATTCATGCCCAGCGGGGGCGACCGTTACCTGCGGGAGATTGGGGCACGACACTTTAACTCCTTTAGTTCTGCAGGGGCCATTCGGTATGGAGCTTTGGAAATCGGTTGGGTATTTGGGAAGGTATCGATGGTGAACTCGACTTATCGGTCTGGTAGCATGCCAGGTGGTTCGTTCGGAAACACATCAAAAAATTCTGCTATAACGGAAGAAGACTCAACTTTTCCACAATCCTGTTGTGTGTCCCGAACCAACGCTAAGTACCCCTCGCATCCAGAGTGTAGCATTCGTCGAGCTGACATCGCAGAAAACACCATACAGGTCTTCGACGCTTCTGTCGCTAAATCACTCCTGTAACAGAATTCACCCTCTCCTGGTAAACGAAAGACGACCCATTTCTCTGCACATTCGATAGTTGTCAAGCAAGCGCCGAGCCAATCCATCCCCAAGATGATGTCGTAATCTGAACATCTAGGACTAACACATCGAGCGACAGTTTCTTTCCTCCAATACAGACATGACCACCCTGACACACTGAATGAACAGGTATTTTTATACCCGATGGGGTGCTAACACTAAGGTTTAGATATAGCGGTGTCATCACTATCTTCTTTTCTATGACAAAATTTGTATATATAAAGCTATGCGTAGCACCATAATCAAATAGCACGCGAGCAGGTATGTTATTAAAAAGCAATATACCTGACACAACGGTGTCCGAAGTGAGGGCCTCTTCCTGTGTCAAAGTGTACACCCGACCTTGAGCTTGACGACGCTCTTGTTGTGGCGCGGCTCGGTTGGCTTGATGCACCGGAGCAGGATTTGGATGTTGAGTGCGACGATAAGAGGAATATGGACAGTAACCTATCAGATAGTTTGTATCACTACAAATGAGGCATAACTCGTTCCTTCGGGGGTAATTGTTGGCCGTGTGCCCTGGCTTCTTACAGTAGGAACATATTTGCCCTGAATTTTCTCTCTGCTAACCACCGTTATTTGGACGTTGGAGCGGTGTTTTCTCCCGAATTGTTAGGGCGCTTGTGATTGGAAGTATGCACAGCACCGGCAATAACTGAAGGATAATGCGGTTCAAGGGAAATGACATGATTGAGAAATTCTCGCATAGTCAGGTATTGGAGAACGACCACGTGCACATGGATGGCAGGTCGCAGGCCACCTTCAAAACATCTTGCACGACTCGCCGTGTTAGGTAGGTAGGAGATTACAAATTTGATGAGTCGATTGAATTCAGTAGAGTACTGCTTCACTATCATATTGCCTTGCCTAAGCTGTACGAACTCATTCTCCTTTTGCCGACGTACGGAAGGGGGTATAAACTCCTCTTCAAACGTGCTATGGAAGGAAGCCCACGCGATCGTCTCCTCTTCATCGTCTACAGAGAGAGATCTTCGATGCACGTGCCATCAATTATGCGTATTCAAACGGAGCTGCAGTTGGGCAGACGCAACTCGCTTCTCCTCAGGTACCTCTAGCAATTTAAAGTGGTCCTCAAGCTTTACCAGCCAATCTAGAGCCACGAACGGATCTTCAGTCCCCCAGAAAGACGTGTTTCAGACCTTTTTGAAGTCGGCAAAGTCAAAGATAGTCACATCCTTCTTCTTTGAAATTTGATGTATTTTGACTCCAAGCATGGGTTGCACCACCGATGTCGTTGCTGTTATTGCGGAATGGTTGGAGGCTAAGGTCTGAATGATCTGCTGTAGGATATCTACCTGACTCTGTTGGACTGTAAATTGGGCTTCAAGATTGCTTTCGAACTTGTTCTAACGGTCCTCCGCCCGCTTCTCGGCTCGCTCATAGCGAGCCTCATCCCTCTGTTGGCTTGCTTCAAGTATTTGTATCATTCGCTCAATCGGGTCAACAGGGGGCATAGCTCACTGGCTTTCGAAACTTCCCGAGGTGCCAGAACTACTTTCCTGGGCTTGTACCTCTCCTTGTGCTAGCGCTGATACTTGCGCTTGAGTCATTCCTTCAAAAGAAAGTAACTTGCATTAGGCTCATAATATATTATGGACTCACTGTATGGATCGCATCTTATTTTGGCCAAACGTTCACATAGGGAATAGATCGTTAAAGAAACTTTTTTGACACAAGGGTCAAAGGAACTTGAAGCTGTGCTATGATACCAATATGTCACGCCCCGATTTCGTGGAATAGATAGTCGTCCACCGGGCATGATGCCGTACATGCCTAGATTGAACACAATAAACATCTTTTACAAATTCTTGAACAAGTCAGATGGTTGCCGCACGGGCTTATAAAAGTGGTCGTAAAATGAGATAGTCGTCTGGTATATTACATTATTTTACTAAAACTTTAAAAGCTATAGACACCTTCGGATGAAGCTATCACCTTTCTACGGAGCTGCATAAGGTATGTGCACGAGCTCCTGGAACTTCAAAACATCTCTTCAAAGGCACGATCAGGATGTGCCAGTAGGTGGACTGGATTGGGAAGTCGCTCTAGCTCCTTGCAGGATCATCTTGGCGCGGGGAACCTGTTGCAACGATGGGTCAGTACATCAAAATACACTGGTGAAGGTGAGCGGTGGCATGTTTATGTGAAGCATGAAAGTTATTATGTGGTCTTTCTATCTTGCCTTAGTTCAAGTTACAAGCAAGCGATGAATATGAAAAATTATTGAAATAAATATGCCACTGCTCGTTGACTTTTACCTGCCCGTCTGAACCACCTGCATAACACTTACCATGACCTTTCCTGATTCGAAGACATAGTTAGTTTGCACAATTTAAATATACGAGGAGATCACTGGCATGATGCCATAATGGACGAGTTATAATCTTGGGGGAGAATGGTATGCAACGCTAGGAACTCGAGGCATCGCATGATATCCCGCCTGCTCGAGAGACTAACATGATGTTTCATCCAGATCGGATCTGTATCAGTGCCCCAGCGACCGTCCGTAGGAACTAAGACCTTGTGCACAAGTTGTTCGTGACCAAGCAAAGTCTACTAAGTTATCAATCGAGGCAGTTTAAGGCAACACAAGCACGAGACAAGTAATATGGCATGATCTGTTTTGCATAATCTCCATGTTCAGTTTATTTTATAGCAAGGTATGTTCTATACATAGCACAAGAATAGAAGAAGTATATATTTAAACTAGAATTGAAACATGATTAAAGAACATTCTAAGCGAACTAGCATGCAACAAGGTAGCCGTTCACAAGTTGATTGAAAAGCATCAAATAATTCAAGTCTATTCTATTTTATTTTGACATCTTTTAGTTATTATGGTATCGTCTGATCGGAACAATCAAGAGAGCAAATTTATAGGTGTGAAGATTTGGAAGAAGGATCAACTAATCGAATTATATCCACTTATAAGTTGCTGGAGAGAGAAAAGAAAAGAAGGTGCTTCAAAATTTTGCTCGCGCAACGTCTACTGCACGATTACCTGCATTGTCACAAATAGATGATCAATACCTCTTCTCCTTATCCCGAGCTCGAAATGAAAGTGCAGTTCAACGAACAAAAGTAATAAAATCCATCAAAATCGTTCAAGAAAATACAAATCCGAAAACCAACTCAAAAGTACGAAAGCAACAAGGCGACAGCGAAAACTAGGCAAGAAAACTTGCAGCGAAGAGTTCCATCTTGACTCTGCTGCTAAGTCCTTCCTTGGCGCATGTTCCACTGAATATGGGAATCGATTCCGAAGAAGCCAATCCATAACGAGAAAAAGATCTTGATTCAACCTATCCCGATCGAACGATACCGAATGTATTTCTTAGTCGCGCTTCCCGAAAGGGAAAATGGGGCACCACAAAGAATATCTCCAATAATCATATGTCAGTACTCAGCAATAACCTAGAAAGAAATCAGGTCCTCGGAGGAACGTAACAAGATACATAATAACAATTTTAATATAAACAGTGTAATCATGCAATAAAGAATCATGTGACACAAGTGAACTACATCTAGAGACAGTAACACTCAACGAGAACCAGTACATAATCATATATGAACTGCTAAAGAAATGGACTATTAAATACCACAATTACTCTATAAACCCATGCTGGATAATCAACACCATAATCCCTCATGGACTCCTTGGCGAAGCAATAACCATGGTCTCTTACGGACCTCATGGTGAAGCAATCACCATAGTCGCTTACGGACCCCTTGATGAAGCAATAACCATAGTCCCTTACGGACCTCATAGCTTAAGAAAGGAAAAGGAAATAGCAGTCCAAAATTATGTACTAATTCTCTGTATCTCACGATCTAACCAAGCCTACGAATCAAACTCGAGTATATGACCAATCATGTCCAACTACTATGTCATGTTATTGAGCACTAACTAACATGTATCGCCTACAACAAGAGTCGAGTCATATGTGTGTCATTAACTAAGCAACTATGAACAATATAGAAAAATCAACTAATATAATCAGCAGGTAATCATCAGTGAAAAGCATGGTATATTGAAATAAAAGACAAGGTATACTTGCCTAGGTTCGTCCAAGTTGTTCTGAGAGTACGAGTGCCAAATGTTCGGTCTAAGCCTAAACACGAGCTATAACTACTGTCATCCTCAAGAAATCTACCAAACCCAACAAACAACCAATATCACACACAGTACTTATGTAACTATAAAACAATTCCTATTATAGTTTCCTATGGAATTAACTTGACTAATAAAATTATATATATATATATATATATATATATATATATATATATATATATATATATATATATATATATATATATATATATATATATATAAGCATTTACAAAACTATATATATTTGATATGTGAACTTATGGATGGATAATAGTGCAAGGAGGATCGATACTCACCTAGAGGAGTATTGTCACGCCCCAGTCCCAAAATACGTAGGACTAGGAATACGTAACATGTCCAGCCGTATGTATATGAACTCCAATAAATGGAAACCATATACACACGTACGCTGTAATATGAATATCAAACCCACGAGTGGTAATATACTGTCACAACCAGTCACACAAAATCTATATCTCATCCACAGCACAATAATCAGTAGGAATAAAGAGCTGAATAATAACTGGATATCCAAAATGAGTATCAAGTCTGATAGTCGAGTGGAAACAAATCTACTACAAAATGACTATACTGTAGTAGCAACAAAATCTCTAAACAGTGGAAATAAATCACAGCTACTCTGAGGGTAAGACCTCCTCAGTCAGGTAAGTAGAGTCAGGTCCAGGTCCGTACTCCTGTGGATACTCCTGCTCGTCCGTATCTGGAAAGGGACCAGGTCCTCAGAGGGACTTAACAAGATACATATAAATATGCCAATAAAGTACTGAAATATAAACATCCAATGGGTCGCTTAATCGTCTAAGTGAAATGCAACTTGAGGACAACTTTGGGCTTATGGGAAGTGTAGGCTAGACATATGCTGACGTAATTCACCAATCGTGACAACTGGCTAGTATATGCCATATATGCCCCCCAGTACAGGGGCGCATGTATATGATAACGTCCTACCGCTCTGAAGAATGGGGAATTTGTATAGTATATAACGTCCATATCACCCCGAAGAGTGTGGCATCAGTGTAAAGGAAGTGGGGTGTCCCATACGCCTACTAGTAGTCCTCCCCGCCCAATGCTCTAAGCATGTCACATCCATGACACGGTAAAATCTTTACATAACTGCCAGGTCTACTAGCATACAAAGTTTCTATCAGCAGTTATCCTTATCCGTCGCACGACCAATACGTACCAGTAGCCAGCCGAATACGCAAGTTCGTGTCCTACATGTGACTCATACTCAAAAAGAATAGTGTCATGGCCAATGAAACATAACATGCCTCATAATAATGGGATGGTCTCATAAAATAGGTCCAGTAATCTGCATAAATAAACATGATACGACGACATCGTCGTTGCACCCAAGTTTCCTTGGACGCATAATTTATTTAACAATAAATAAACTAAATGAGTAGAAATAAATCATGCAGACATCAGATGGGATGTAAATAACAGTACGATGGCAAGGTATACTTGCCGAGCAAAAGTTCTGTAGAGTGCAAGCGTCCAATATATGTGTTTGGAATAAGAAGTGGGATTATGGTTTGGGAGAGTTGTGATATATATAGAGATTAAAGGCGGTGGGGGATAACTTAGTGTTTAAGAAACTACTGTCACTGTTGTTTCTTCCTTTCATTGGTTTTGGTTGCGGTTGGGGGTGTTTAGTAATAACGTAGAGATAAGAGGCGGTGGAATGAGGCGATAGTGTTTGTTTTACGCGCGGTGAAAGGAATTAAGTGGTGGGGTTGAGTTTACGTGCGGGTGAAATAAGAAGCGGTGGAGTTCTACTTTACGCGCGGAGTTGTTTTACGCGTGGGGTTTAAACTTTACGCGCGGAGAAGGAAAGAAAGAGAAGTTGGGTTTTGCTACTGCTGCTGCTGATATTTTCTACGCGGGTTTGGGTGCAAGCGGGTAGTTGGTTTAGGAGTTGCGGTTGGGGTTTGATCCAATAGGAATCCTATATATATACACATATCTATTCATAGAAAATTCTAAAAATTATAAT
This sequence comes from Iris macrosiphon, assembly GCA_036927795.1. Lineage (NCBI taxonomy): Eukaryota > Viridiplantae > Streptophyta > Magnoliopsida > Asparagales > Iridaceae > Iris > Iris macrosiphon. Next base: position 73,430,433 of record JAYESA010000004.1, read on the forward strand.
GGTGCATACGGTTAAGCTAACTACTGTCCAAGGGTCTCCTACATGGAATAAATTCAAAAAAAATTATAATGGCTCCATAAATTCCTTAAATGCATAAACATCTCAAAATAAAGAAAATTAAATAAAAATCTATTTCCTCTATTTAGCTCATAATTACCATAAATAAATAATTAAAACGGTTTTATAAAATTCGGGGTCTTACATTCTACCCAACTTATAAAAATTTCGTCCTCGAAATTAAAAATAGGGTAGGGTCTCTCTATCTAATCTCTCTTGATCACCTCATGTTTAATAATACAATTTCTACTCAACTTAGAGTTTATCCATCTATCACTCAAGAAAACTATTCCTCAAATCATGTTATTCAATCCTCAAAGTTTACACAAAACATATCACCTATGATATATCTTTTAGTTTCGAGAAGCAATCATCAAATGATGTGATTGGCCCATGGGGTATATCTAGTACTATTTATACCAAGCATGAGGTTTCGTCTTTCCGAAGTAAGGGAAGACGGAGAGCAATAATAAAGAATTCCCAGTGAAGGTGATAGAATACAAGTACGAGGTTCAAGGAGTTTTAAAGAATTCAATTGGGAATCGTTAAGGCAGTTGTGGGTTGAAATTATATTTTGGTAATTCCTATTCTCATGCTCGTATCAGTATAGTTATGTAACCGTTGCGATATTCCAAACATGTCTAGGGACAAGTGTATTCGTCTACTAGTCAACTATGTATCTCAATCCACGTAGAGTAGTATTGCGAAGGGCGAACCAAGCGCACTATGTCTAGCTAGACCATAATACACTGATTCTGATTAGATAATTTGTATTAGGATGGTTGATCAGGCCCCAATAACACATATGTCATGAACAAGCTTGATAAAAGATTAAGCTTGCAAAACTAGGCTGTAACAGCAGCATAAGTCAAGGTAGTTCAGAAAAATAGGAATGTACTAGATTATGATGAGAGAAGTTACAAAATAATTCAAGTCACAAAAAGATAAGACTCTACAGTCTCTACAGTTGTCATACTAATTCCTTGTCTAAGTCGTTAGTTGACCAAAATAGGGTATGGGCTTCTAAAATTTATAGTCTGGATAAACATTATCTTCTTATGCTAGCGTACAGTCAATGTCATTCAACTATACTTTATTAAGGAGTCAAGAGGACTATGTGATACTACCCTACTTATAACAATAAACTAATACTGTAATTGCCTTAAGAGGATTCTTCAGAATAACCTGGTCCTTGTAAATAAGATAGAACTCTTGTTGAGAAAAGATCTTGGTACTCATTAATGTCTCATATTGCATTATATAGGTAACGGTCATCTTAAATCTTAATCATGGTGCTAATAGGACAAGTGTCAACATTAAGAATGGAAATGCCATGCATCACCTATAGGACACGGTCTACAAATTCGACTAACAGGTACAACTCCTCCTTCGATAAAATTCTAACACAACTAGATAAAGGTGTGGAGGCAATGTTGTGTTTGGCAATAAAACCAGATGATATTAATGAGTGGGTGGCTCTCGTATCAACAGTATCACAGCAGGAAAGGTAAAAGCAAGAGTGATAGCTGCTATGACATCAATCTACTGATTCATGTCATCCACTTCTATTGCAAAAGCTTATCCGTTCCTCTGTGGTTGTCCCTGTCTGGCTCTCGCGAATTGATCTTCCTGTGTAGGTAGCAGTGGTCCTCGCTGAAATTCCCCTGCTGCTAGAGGTTGAGGTGCTCCTGGTCTCACCGTTTGCTGAGCTTGCTTCGGTGCTGGAAGCGCTAGCCTTTGTGCTGGCGGTAGAAGTGTCAATGCTTGTTGCATAGGACAGTCTTTCATCATATGTTGTCCGGAACCATATCTCATACATTGTCCTAAGCGAGTTCGACAGTCCCTCCTAATATGTCCGAGTTTCCCACAATAATGACAGTGGGGCTTCTCTGGGATCTGGTATGGTACTGCTCGGTGCTGGTACTGCTGTTGCTGAGCTAAAGGACGTCTGTTAAGTCCTCCTTGTTGTGTTTTTGTTGGTCCTTGTTGTATCCCCAGCTGACCTTCTTTTCCTCTGCTGATGGTTTCTTGCAATCTGGCTTCTTTTAGTAATTCGGCATAAAAGATTCGGGACTGAGAGCTAGTGTAGTGTTGCAGCTCCTGAGTTAGCCTATGATGAAACCTCTTAGCCAAGTCATCGGGTATCAAGGCAGCGCCATACTTACTGAGGCGACTAAACTCAGCATCATACTCATCAACTGTTCTATTCCCCTGCTCCATGTGGAGAAACTGATCGTACAATGCATCTCTGACGGTGTCCGGGAAGTACTTTCTTTCAAAGCACTCCAGGAACTGCTCCCAAGTCTGGTATATACCCAACTGGTGCTCCATGGATTCCCACCAGTGATTAGCATTGCTATCTAAAAGCGTCCTTACACCCATCATCCATAGCTCTGTAGGTAGCTGCGATGCTTCTAATAACTTTCGAGTGTGAGTGATCCAGTTGGTAGTTTCTTCTGGACTCTCAATACCTTGGTATGGTCTCGGACCCTGTCACGCCCCAGTTCCAAAATATCGAGGGATTAGACACGTGGCAATAGTCAGCAGCACACACCGATGGGCTAACCCAATTTAATGGGCCCATCAGAGTGTACTTAAGCTGTAATACAACAATAAGGGTCTACTAATCTCATCCACAGAAATGAATACATCAATATCAACAAAGTGAAATATAATCATTATCAAGTCACAGGTAAATAAATCGGGGAACAACCCGATAACAAGTCTGATACAATTATTCATTAAACAAGAATAGCATCAAAGACTGAGTATAGAAGAAACTTATACTCAGGAGAAATCCTCTGCAATCACCTCATCCTCGGTTCCTGGTTCTGCTCCAAGGTATGCACATGTTTCTGCTTCTGCTCCTGCTAATGCTCCGGTCCCGTATACCTCGGGATAGATCTCGTCAGCTAATCCTGGGGACATAATCCGGAATCCAGGTCCTCAGGGGACATAGCAAGGTACAAAATAACTCATGCCAAAATAAATACAGTGCAGCAATAAATGAAACAATAGGGTAAACTATGTAACCAGCTATGTGATATGCAAGTTGAGAGCATCACTATAACTCAGGCTGAGACCACTACAAACTCTGTGTCTGGGAGCCTGTAGCAGAGATACTATGTAATTTACTATGTAATTTACTATGTAGTGGGTATATATATATAAAATCAGCCTGTAGCCTGTGTGTCTCTCCCCATCTAATATAATCACACATCTCATGTCCACGATACCTCATGTCCATGTCACGCAAGATCATATATAATGCAGCAAGTCATATAATATCTATGAATATAATGTCCATGTCACAATCCTGCAACCTACATAGAATCACCTTGAATATTTCAGGAAGATTCTGTCTCATGAATAGTGTCAGGTGTCCTGGGTATGACGTACTTGATAATGCAAGCACGAGAATGTAAAGGGTCTCGATATCCATCTCTAGGTGACGTTACACAACTCCGCGTACGGTGTTGGCACCCGAATATTAATCGGACGCTAAGTAAAGTCACACGGTCCTAGGTTAAGCATGTACAACAGATAAGTAAGTCAAGGAAATATGTAACGAGAACTGCAAGGTTGGCAAGGTACACTTGCCTGGGTTTTGGTTACCAACTGCGGCTCTGGTATCAGCGGGTTCTGCAGGTACTTCTCCGGTTGCTGAAATAGATATCACCATCAGATTCAGAAGATATCAAATAGCTAGAAACGCCTATCCTTGAGTCCAATTTGGATACAGGGGCAAAAATGACCGTTTTTGGTCAAAGCGGGGTCCACATGTGGCCCACTTTACACCGAAAAATGTATCAGAGACAATATTCTCCAAATTCGTCAAACTTAGTGTCAACAAGTCCAGAACAATGATACGAACCCAATAGAACTTCCAGAACTAGATTTCGATGAGCCGATCACAAAATTGCCCGTCAAGTGGAGTTGTGGGGCCCACCATACGCGATTTTGTCAACGTTCTCAGAATCGAACCAAACTTGGGTCACAGGACTAGCATATTGCTACGAGTCCGATGGCGCAAGTTTTGTTTCGATCCGACGTGTGTACACAAAGTTACCACGTGTTCGAGAACAGGGCCGATACGGGGCGTTGTCGATGGATACGCGTTGATTCCGGTGTGCACGCACAACCAAATCAACTTCCACGAAATCTCACACGTCCGTATTAACGGCGCGCACCTTTCGGTGAAGTCCGCATACGACCAAGTCGTCCCGTTTGGCGGAGCGCACTCAGTTCAGGGGTAAAACAGGGTAATATTTTCCTTTTTTGGATCGCAGTTCGCGATCACCAAAGGACGCGACACACCGAGCGGGTTGCACGGGCATCTAGAGGGTTACGCAGGGTTCGTGTCACAATAGACGGAACGAGAAATGGGGCAGCGAGAAGAGAGAAAAATCTACCTGAACAGGGCTCCAAAGACTAAAAAATACTCGTGTCCGCGAGGCGGCGCGACACGACACAGTAGCTAGGGTTTCGATTCCGGCGCTGGGGGAAGCGGCTGGGGGCGCCGGGGCTTCGCCGGAGGAGGGGCGGCGTGCTGACGAAGGCAGAGCGGAGCTCTGCCGGGTCGTCGGCGGCGGGGTTCTGGGTCGGCTGAGTCGGCTCGTCAGGTCTGGGTTGCCATGGCTGCTGGTCGAGGTCGAGGCGGAGCTAGGGTTACGGGGAGAGGGAGGCTGAGCAGGTCAGGCGGAGGAAAGATGGCGGAGAGGCTGGAGGCTACGGTGGTGGCAAGCTGCGGGGAGACGGTGACTGCGGGGTTCTGCTGCTGCAGGGTAGGGTAGATCGAAGCGGTGGCGGCGGCGCTGGGGGTTCGTCGGCTCCGGTGGCGGAGGAGAGCAGGAGGAGGCCAGGGAAAAGTGGTGGAGATCGTACTGGTGGTCGGGGTCTGAGGCTACGGTGGTGGTGGGTGTGAGGATGGCCGGAGATGGCACATCTGGGCGAGCTTTATAGGGCGAGGCGGAGTAACCGCCGCGAGGAGGCGGGATGAAACCGCCACGGAGGAGGCGCTGAAACAGCCGGATTCGCAACGACCGGCGAGGGTCGGGGGACGGTTACTGTAGTAGTACAGTAAAGGGTTGGGTACGGGTTTCCGGTCGGGTTCAGATCTGACCCGACCCGCAGGGTTTGGGTTTAGAAATAAACCGGGTCGGGTTCAGCTCGGGTTGGTTCGGTTCGGTTTGGTTTAATAATAAACCGAGTTTATTTTAGGGTTTAATTAAAACTTAGTTTTTAGGTCTTTAAAAATATTTTCGGGGTCCAATAAAATCTAGAAAAATTACCCTATGTCTAATATTTTATTTTACACCCAAAATATTATTTTTATAATATTTTAATATTTAATAAACACATTTAAAAAATACTTAATACCAGAAAACAATTGATTTATTTAGTTAAAAATCACAAAAAATTCTAAAAAATTATGAAAATTTAATTTTAAAAATTCTTGAAAAATCAGGGGGTTTACAGACCCATCTGTATAAAGTTCTTTACTGAACCAACCTTAGCTCGAGGTACTGGAGCTAGTGTTTGAGCTGGTACAGTAGTCTTTGCAGCCATCCTTTCAAGTGCTGCCAGGAACTCTTGTCTCTGTTCTGCTGCTTGTTGTCTCTATTCCTGTATCATCATCTGGAAGAATTGGAACAGTTGTGCCTGGCCATCATGCGGTGTCGATGAGACTGGAAGGTTCCCATTCGGTGGAACGGAAAGATCAGATGGAACCGGATTGTGAATCTGTCCATCTGGTCCCGGAAGTCTAGAATTTGTTGAGGTCCCTCCTTGAGTCTGACCATTGACTCCAGGAGTTGTGTCACCATCGGTGATAGTACATCCCTTCTGCATATCCATCTCTCTGCAGGTGATATACACAACGTTTAGAAGAAGTACAGAAAAACAGGATACAAGCATTAGATAGAATGTAGAGGCATAAAATATGCTGGGGAATTTTTTGCGTATTTTATAGTCAAAACCCCCAACATTCATGAAGTCCCTCCCTGCGTAAAACAGGCTTCTAGGGTGTTTGCGTAAAATATGTTTGATAATTTGTCCGCGTAAAAACAGAGATTCAGGGAAATTTGGCGTAAACAGAACTTCAGAATTGTTCGCGTAATATTGAGATTCAAGACTATCGGCGTAAAATATGGCTTCAGAACTGTCTGGATAAAAAGTCCGCGTAAAAAGTTTCAACGCATAAAATCTGCTGCGTAGAATCTATACTGCATAGAATCTGCGCGTAAAAATCCTGCTGCGTAAAGTCTGCGCGTAAAAGTTCTGCACGTAAAGAGATCTGCATAAAAAAATGCGTTGCAGCGTAAAGTACGAGAAACTCTTCGTATTCCTTGGATGAATTTGTCAGACAAATTAGTGAACCTGACATCTGACAAAAGTACTTGTACGATGATCGAGAGGACGGCTGTGATGATGATTTTGCACAGAGACCCAGGTTGTCGTTTAGTGACATATTGGATACAAGTCATTTTACGCATCCAAAAGGAAGAAAGGGGAGTCTTCTGAATACGCTGCCTACAGAAACGGGTTTTTACGCTCAAAATGGGACAAAATCAACAGAGATGAGTTTTTATGCTCAAGAGACAAAATCAGACGCCACGTCAAAAGCTATTTTCTTGCACAAGACTCGAGGCATATCTCTGTATTTAATGCACGAGATTTGGTCATGGCTGGGGAAAGCTAAGGCTGTAACAAATACGTTCATCTCACCATCCTTATTTTACGCCTAATCGATCTACTTTACGCTAGTCATCTATTATTCAGGAATCATCAAGTTTACGCTGGGGTAGTTACCTACGTGGCTTGCATGATGTGTCATACGCAGGATTAGGAAGTCTATTTGAACGTGGGTAGTAGTTGTCATTACTGCAGCGTAAAGTAGGCAATCTTCTGCATAGTTTGGCTTTTACGCCAACAAGCTGGTCATTTGGCTTTTACGCCAACTAGGCAGTCATTTGGTTGATCTCTATAATAGAGGTCCCTGGTCATTTGGCTTTTACGCCAACTAGGCAGTCATTTGGTTGATCTCTATAATAGAGGTCCCTGGTCACGGCGTAAAGGATCTTTGGCGTAAACTTTGGGTATCCAAATATAAGATGGCTGAAAGGAAGAATGAGATTTTTAGTCAAGTGTGGATGAGATCCTTATACTCTATTCCTATACGCAGGCTTGTTTGGTACAGTTACGTAACCAAGACAATATATTCTTGACCTGCATGGGCCACCACCAAAAATATGTCACGTCCCAGTCCCAAAATATGTAGGACTAGGAATACGTAACATGTCCAGCCGTATGTATATGAATTCCAATATATGAAAACTATATACACACGTACGCTGTAATATGAATATCAAATCCACGAGTGGTAATATACTGTCACAACCAGTCACACAAAATCTATATCTCATCCACAGCACAATAATCAGTAGGAATAAAGAGCTGAATAATAACTGGATATCCAAAATGAGTATCAAGTCTGATAGTCGGGTGGAAATAAATCAACTACAAAATGACTATACTGTAGTAGCAACAAAATCTCTAAACAGTGGAAATAAATCACAGCTAATCTGAGGGTAAGACCTCCTCAGTCAGGTAAGTAGAGTCAGGTCCAGGTCCGTACTCCTGTGGATACTCCTGCTCGTCCGTATCTGAAAAGGGACCAGGTCCTCAGAGGGACGTAACAAGATACATATAAATATGCCAATAAAGTACTGAAATATAAACATCCAATGGGTCGCTTAACCGTCTAAGTGAAATGTAACTTGAGGACAACTTTGGGCTTATGGGAAGTGTAGGCTAGACATATGCTGACGTAATTCACCAATCGTGACAACTGGCTAGTATATGCCACATATGCCCCCCAGTACAGGGGCGCATGTATATGATAACGTCCTACCGCTCTGAAGAACGGAGAATCTGTATAGTATATAACGTCCATATCATCCCGAAGAGTGTGGCATCAGTGTAAAGGAAGTGGGGTGTCCCATACGCCTACTAGTAGTCCTCCCCGCCCAATGCTCTAAGCATGTCACATCCATGACACGGTAAAACCTCTACATAACTGCCAAGTCTACTAGCATACAAAGTTTTTATCAGCAGTTATCCTTATCCGTCGCACGACCACTACGTACCAGTGGCCAGCCGAATACGCAAGTTCGTGTCCTACATGTGACTCATACTCGTGTAAGAATAGTGTCATGGCCAATAAAACATAATATGCCTCATAATAATGGGATGGTCTCATAAAATAGGTCCAATAATCTGCATAAATAAACATGATACGACGACATCGTCGTTGCACCCAAGTTTCCTTGGACGCATAATTTATTTAACAATAAATGAACTAAATGAGCAGAAATAAATCATGCAGACATCAGATGGGATGTAAATAACTGTACGATGGCAAGGTATACTTGCCGAGCAAAAGTTCTGTAGAGTGCAAGCGTCCAATATATGTGTTTGGAATAAGAAGTGGGATTATGGTTTGGGAGAGTTGTGATATATATAGAGATTAAAGGCGGTGGAGGATAACTTAGTGTTTAAGAAACTACTGTCGCTGCTGTTTCTTCCTTTCATTGGTTTTGGTTGCGGTTGGGGGGTGTTTAGTAATAACGTAGAGATAAGAGGCGGTGGAATGAGGCGATGGTGTTTGTTTTACGCGCGGTGAAAGGAATTAAGCGGTGGGGTTAAGTTTACGCGCGGGTGAAATAAGAAGCGGTGGAGTTCTACTTTACGCGCGGAGTTGTTTTACGCGTGGGGTTTAAAATTTACGCGCGGAGAAGGAAAGAAAGAGAAGTTGGGTTTTGCTACTGCTGCTGCTGATATTTTCTACGCGGGTTTGGGTGCAAGCGGGTAGTTGGTTTAGGAGTTGCGGTTGGGATTTGATCCAATAGGAATCCTATATATATACACATATCTATTCATAAAAAATTCTAAAAATTATAATGGTGCATACGGTTAAGCTAACAACTGTCCAAGGGTCTCCTACATGGAATAAATTAGAAAAAAAATTATAATGGCTCCATAAATTCCTTAAATGCATAAACATCTCAAAATAAAGAAAATTAAATAAAAATATATTTTCTCTATTTAGATCATAATTACCATAAATAAATAATTAATACGATTTTATAAAATTCGAGATCTTACAAGTATTGGAGTGTGAAAGAAAGAAAGTGTTTGGGGGAAGGGCAGGTCGACGAGCTCACAGAGTATACATATCACTTGGGTTTGGGGAGGGTTGTTCCCACTGTTGCACTAAATATACACAGGAAAAGAAATGCACATAATATATTTATAAGAGGAGTTAAGGCTCAATATTTAACTAGTTACATAAAAATAAATTATATATACAATGGACAAGAATAAGGTTTAAAAATAGATGAAATACATAAATATTTATAACTAAAAGTTTAGGAAATTAGGATTGGGGGTTTACACTACATGCCTATATGCGGTACTACTGTCGCTATGACATGGTTCGAGGCCGAGATTATTACCTCAGCGTAGTGTCACGCAACAATTTAAAAAAAAAAAAAAAGTGTTTGCTAAAGCATAGAATGAAAAAAAAAAACAGAATAACATGTCTATGTTAAAATGATCTAAGTATATTCTATATTAGTTATAGATTGGATAATTTTTTCGGTTCTTACTGGATAAATTTAGTAAAATTACTTTTACAAAAAAAAATCAAATAACACATTAAAGAAAATTTATCAGTACTATTCACACATTTTCGTGTTACTTTCTAGTTGCACAATAATTTTTTGATAGGATTAAACTAAAAGTTGATTTGACAGGAGATTAGTAGATTTTTTTTCAAAAATTCAGACAAAATATTTTCTACTATATAATGCGACATAAAAATGGTTCAAAAGTAGATCGTCCGAGTCTAAATTCTCAACTTAATTTTTTTTTTAAATATCATATATGTATATCTTTCACCCTCACATAAATTATTTTTTAAATTATATCTAATTTAAAGTCCTCTATATTTTGTGGACAAGTGGAGTTGTGGACAATTATGAATGTCCCCACTTGAAAAGCTGCCAAATCATAAGAAAGAAAATTTTGACAAATAAGGGAAGTGCGCACTTCAAAACTCGGTTGGGTACCAATATCCCACATTCCCACTTTTCAACTCACTCAGTGCAGTAAATATATTAAAATGGATGGTAGTTAGAGTATCATTAGTCATCCCACATTCTAAACTCTAGATGCAAAATGTACGAGTTCATTTTATAAAATAATAAGTCTTGTCCTTATTTCTAATTTTTAGATTTTTGATTTCATCTCACTCATAGGTGCTAGGGGTTGGATCTCCCAAATTTTACATTCTAGAAACTCATTTTGTAGAATAATTAGTTCTAATTTACAGCTCAACTTTTTAGATTTTAAATTTTACATTATTTGTTTTCACATCAATTTTTGATTACACAAACTTTGAAATCGGAGCTCACTTTATCATTTCTACTATTCTCATACAAATCCAACACATTTTATATTTATCTATTTTTTAAATTTTGGATTCCAAATTGTATTGGAGAATCCCGACTACTAATAATGCTCTTATGGAATGATATAATATATGTTAGATTTAATCCTGTTGAGGAGGTTGAAGCGGTTGCTATTTGGATTTCAACAAATCCCTAGTCTTTAGGAATTTTGTTTGTTCTATGCGGTTAATTTGTTTTGATTTGTTAGTCAGAAAATGGTTAGAGGGTGCTATCTTTATGCATTCTGTTAGAGTTGTAAATGGCTATTTAAAGGCCAAATTGAGGTTGAACATAACACAAATTATTCATTCCAAGAATAAAATACTCCTCTCATCTTACATTTGGTATCAGAGCCATGGCAACCAACGACGACCAAAGCCCCACTACGTCGACATCTATGAAGGAGACGTCATTCACCTTCAAGTACCCCATGCTGACACGGACCAACTACGCGGATTGGGCTCTCTTAATGAGAGTCAACATGCAGGCGCAAGGCCTGTGGGAGGCGATCGAACCCGGGAAAGCCGACTACCGCTACGACAGGATGGCCCTGTCCTTCATACTCTGTGCCGTGCCGCCAGAGATGCTGCGGACACTGGCAGTAAAAGACACTGCCAAGGAAGCATGGGACGCTGTGAAGATGATGCAGATGGGGGTTGAGCGCGTGCGCGAGGCCAAGGCGCAGAAATTGCGCGCTGACTTCGAATCAATGAAGTTCAAGGACGACGAGTCCGTCGAGGACTTCGCGATGCGGCTCACGGGACTCGTCAGCGACCTGCAACTACTCGGCGACGAAATGGACGACGAGAAGGTAGTTAAAAAATTCCTTCGAGTCGTTCCATCCAAGTACACGCAAGTCGCCATCGCCATTGAGACTTTAGTGGATCTCAAGACACTGTCAATTGAAGAGCTTACCAGTCGTCTTCTAGCCGTTGAGGAGCGGTACGATCTTGGCAGCAACTCCGGCGACACAAGTAGCCGCCTTCTCCTCTCCGAAGAGGAGTGGCTCACTCGCACGAAGCAGAGGAAGGAAGGCGACGCCTACTCCGACGGTGGCAAAAGTTATGGTCGTGGGCGCAACAAGCCAAGAGGTCGTGGCCGCGGCAACACGAACTACGGCAACGGCAACGCGTCCGGTGGCACGCGCGACAAGAAGGGTAAGTGCCACAATTGTGGCATCTATGGCCACTAGGCGAAGGACTGCCGAAAGCCGAAGCGCGATGAGCGTGCCAATCTGACGCAAGTCGACGACGATGAGCCCGCACTGCTGATGGCACAGGAGTACACGCTCGCCGAGACCACCGTGGGCATGACCAACAATGTCGTACTCGACGAGGTGCATGCTCAGGTGCATCTGGGCCGTGAGGACGACCACCACGGCGAAGCATGGTACCTCGACACCGGTGCCAGCAACCACATGACTGGCTGCAAGGAGGTCTTCGCCGAGCTGGACACTGGAGTCACGGGCTCCATTAAGTTTGGAGACGGATCCGTCGTCGACATCCAAGGGCGTGGCACGGTGATGTTTACGTGCCAGAACGACGAGCACCGCGCCCTCACCGGCGTCTATTTCATCCCGAAGCTACGAAGCAATATCATCAGCCTTGGGCAGCTCGATGAGAACGGCTGCCAAGTCTTGATCGAAGGCAGCGTGCTCTCGATTCGAGATCGTCAACAATGCCTCCTCGCCAAGGTAAAAGGTGCCCGAAACCGACTGTACATTCTATCTCTTGATATTGTACAACCAGTGTGTTTAGCAGCACGACTCAATGACGATGCATGGCGGTGGCATGCATGGTTTGGCCACCTCAACTTTGAAGCACTCAGGAAGTTAGCTCGCCGCAACATGGTGCACGGACTACCACAGATCGAACAAGTCAATCAAATTTGTGATAGTTGCCTTGTCGGGAAGCAGCGCCGCACGCCATTTCCGCAGGAGACCAAGTACCGTGCTGACAACCTGCTAGATCTTGTTCACGGTGATATCTGCGGGCCGATCACACCGGTGACACCTGGTGGTAAGCGTTACTTCTTGCTCCTCGTCGACGATTTCAGCCGCTACATGTGGTTGACGTTACTTGGTTCGAAGGATGAAGCGCCGACAGCCATCAAACACTTTCAAGCCCATGTCGAGGTGGAGACAGGGCGCAAACTGCGTACGCTCCGTACTGATCGTGGGGGCGAGTTCACATCTGTAGCATTTGGTGAGTATTGCGCGGGCCTCGGCATCAAACGACAACTCACAGCACCGTACTCACCACAGCAAAATGGCATCGTCGAGCGCCGGAACCAGACGGTCGTCGCGATGGCGCGTAGTCTTCTGAAGGCAGAGGATATGCCCGGGAAGTTCTGGGGCGAGGCTGTCACAACGGCTGTCTACATCCTTAATCGCTCGCCGACACGGAGCGTCGACAGCAAGACGCCGTACGAGGCATGGCACGGACACAAGCCAAGCGTGCACTTCTTCCGCACCTTCGGCTGTGTCGCACATGTCACGACCCGATTCCATAGAATCGTTGGGGCGTCCCCCGAATCGTGATGCCATACGGGCCTGGGGTTGCGCCTGCACAAGGCTAAAGTATTTTGCATAACAAGCACATATTCAGAGTACGCAGATAAATTGAAACACAGATTTGAAACATGAAAAAGTTCTCTTTATTGATAATGAACATCTATTACAAACTCTTGAACGAGTCAACTAATATGCCGAACGGCTTACAAAAGAGATGACTCAAAATGAGATAGCAGTCCTGTACATTATATCCCTTTATAACTTCAAAATATATATACCTCCAGGCTGGAGGATAGCTTTTCCACGGAGCTGCATTTGTGTATGAAGAGTTGCAAGCTCCTGTCTTCAAAATGCTTCAAGGGGCGCGGTGAAGATGCGCCAACAGCTGGACTGGATAGGGAAGACGACTTCGGCTCCTCGCTCGGTTCGCCTTGATGCGGAGAACCTGTTTCAACGAGGGTCAGCATGTCAAAATATACTGGTGAAGGCGAGCTAACCGAGCTATACCAATCAACACGTTGTTTTAATGAAGCATGCATATTTGTGGGTTTCTATCTTGCCTTAGTTCATTTACGAGTAAGCAGCATATAGAATTTACTGAAATGAACGTGCCACCATTTGGTGGATTTTTACCTGACCGTTTGAATTACCTACACAATACTTACCATGCCTTCCCTGCCACGAAGACACAAGTTAGTTTATAACAGGTTTAAATATACAATAGATCACTGGCGTATGCCAATAAGGACACTAGTCATAGACGAGAATGGTTTGTAGCAAAAGTACAGTGGGTGCTATAAGCCATTCCGTCTAGTACAGTTGACTATACAGTAGAGTTCCGTCCGGACCGGATCGGTGCCAGTACCCCAGCGACCGTCCGCAGGAACCAGTTACCTTGTGCACAAGTTGTCCGTGATCGAACAGTATGTTTACTAAGTTAACAGTTCATGCAGTTGAGGCAAACAGTAGTACAGGACAGTCGGTATTGCATGATTCATTTAACATAGCCTCTTTGAACAGTTTAACGCATACAAGGTGTTCCATACTTAGTACGATTTATAGAACAGTTATAAACGAACAAGCATACAGTATGATAACAGTTCACAGTTGGTTGACAAGCATAATAACCAAGTATATTCTCTTTTATCTTGGTTTCTTTTATTATTACTTGGTATCGTTTGATCGGGGCAAAGAAGAGTGCAGATTTATTAGATGTGAAGCTTGGAAGTAGGGCTAGCTAATCGGGTTGGTAGCCACTCACTTCGATGTTGGTAGGGAGAAGGAAATAGGCGCTTCATGACTCCGCTCGTAAGTCGCCTACTGCTCGTTCACCTGCACACGAACAGCTCGATCAATATTCCTTCCTCTCTTTTCAATCTCGGAATTGAAATGCAGTTCAATGAACGAAAACAATGAAAACCATCGAAATCGTTCAAGAAAAACAAGCAAATTCCAAAACCAACTCAAAGCACGAAAGCAACAAGCGATATCGAAAACCGAGGCAATAAAAGATAGCAGCGGAGAGGTCCCTCCTGACTCTGCCGCTAAGTCGATCCCGGGGGCACGGTCCACTGAATATGGGACTCGATTCCGAAGAAACAAATCCATAACGAGGACGAGTTCTTAATTCAATCTATCCCGATCGAACGATACCGTCTTGTGTTTCTTAGCCGCGATCTTCGCACCGGGAGAACGGGGCGCTACATCCTACCCAACTAATTGGAAGTTTCGTCCCGAAACTTAAGAATAGGACCTACCGTTAGGGAGCATTTCGTTGGGGATGACGATTATTGAGGCGGCTCAGTGGACAGTCACGAACGGTATGGTTTGCTTCACCGCAAACTAAACATAACCCAAGTTTCAGGCGGCACTTATCTATTGCGTGCCCCGACCGCCTGCAGAAGTGGCATACTTTGTCTAACTTTTCTCCATGCTTGCCACCGTTGTTCGGACGCTTTACAGCGTTGTTTCCTCTGTCGTTGCTTTGGCGTTTGTGATTATAGGTATGCACAGTGCCGGCAGGAACGTGAGGATAGAGTGGTTCAAGCGATAGGGCGTGATTCATGACTTCACGTATTGTACGATACTGATGAACGGCTACGTGTGAATGGATGGCAGGGCGTAGTCCACCTTCAAACCTTCTAACTCGACTCGCTGCATCAGGTAAATAGGCCCTAGCGAATTTGGAGAGTCGGTTGAATTCGGCAGAATATTGCTTAACTGTTATACTGCCCTGCCTCAGTTGCACGAACTCGTTTTCCATCTGACGTTGTACTGGAGGGGGTATAAACTCCTCTTCGAACGCGGCACGAAAAGTCGTCCACGAGATCGCCTCCTCTCCGTGATCAAATTGAAGAGATCGTCGATGCACGTTCCACCAATCGTGCGCGTTGAGGCGGAGCTGTAGTTGCGCGCAGGCGACGCGCTTTTTTTCTGGGACCTCTAGCAGAGCGAAGTGATCTTCAAGTTCGGCCAGCCAATCTAGGGCCACGATGGGTTCCTCAGTCCCGTTGAATGGGGTATTGTAGACTTTCTTGAAGTGGCCAAAGTCGAAGGTAGTCACGTCCCTCGGCCTTGGAATTTGCGGCGTCTCTACTTCAAGCACGGGCTGTTCCACCGGAGTCGGCGCTCTTGCCGTGGAATGGTTGGAAGCCAAAGTCTGAACGATCTGTTGCAGGGCATCCACCTGCTTTTGTTGGACTGAGAATCGTGCTTCTATATTGTCTTGAAACTTGAGCCGACTCTCTTCCGCTCGCTTCTCGGCCCGTTCGTAGCGAGCCTCGTCCCTTTGTTGGTTTTCCTCCAACATTCGCAACATTTGCTGGATGGGATCGATGCTTGGCGCGGCTCGCTTGCTCCTTGAACTTCCCGAAGTGTCCGAACTACTTCCTTGGTCTTGCATTTCATCCGGTGTTTGCGCTGCAGATTGGCTGGAGCCATTCCTCAAAAGGAGGTAAATTACATTAGGATCATAATGTATTATGGACTTATTGCATGAACGTATCTCATTTTGGCCTAGCGAGTTCAAGAGTTCGCACAGGAATTTGATCGTTAAAGGAACTTTTCCAGCACGAAGTCTAAGGAACTTTGAATCTGTGCTCTGATACCATTATGTCACGACCCGATTCCATAGAATCGTTGGGGCGTCCCCCGAATCGTGATGCCGTGCGGGCCTGGGGTTGTGCCCGCACAAGGCTAAAGTATTTTACATAACAAACACATATTCAGAGTACGCAGATAAATTGAAACACAGATTTGAAACATAGAAAAATTCTCTTTATTGATAATGAACATCTATTACAAACTCTTGAACGAGTCAACTAATATGCCGAACGGCTTACAAAAGAGATGACTCAAAATGAGATAGCAGTCCTGTACATTATATCCCTTTATAACTTTAAAATGTATAGACCTCCAGGCTGGAGGATAGCTTTGCCACGGAGCTGCATTTGTGTATGAAGAGTTGCAAGCTCCTGTCTTCAAAATGCTTCAAGGGGCGCGGTGAAGATGCGCCAACAGCTGGACTGGATCGGGAAGACGACTTCGGCTCCTCGCTCGGTTCGCCTTGATGCGGAGAACCTGTTTCAACGAGGGTCAGCATATCGAAACATACTCGTGAAGGCGAGCTAACCGAGCTATACCAATCAACACGTTATTTTAATGAAGCATGCATATTTGTGGGTTTCTATCTTGCCTTAGTTCATTTACGAGTAAGCAGCATATAAAATTTACTGAAATGAACGTGCCACCGTTTGGTAGATTTTTACCTGACCGTTTGAATTACCTGCACAATACTTACCATGGCTTCCCTGCCACGAAGACACAAATTAGTTTGTAACAGGTTTAAATATACAATAGATCACTGGCGTATACCAATAAGGACACTAGTCATAGACGAGAATGGTTTATAGCAAAAGTACAGTGGGTGCTACAAGCCATTCCGTCTAGTACAGTTGACTATACAGTAGAGTTCCGTCCGGACCGGATCGGTGCCAGTGCCCCAGCGACCGTCCGCAGGAACCAGTTACCTTGTGCACAAGTTGTCCGTGATCGAACAGTATGTTTACTAAGTTAACAGTTTATGCAGTTCAGGCAAACAGTAGTACAGGACAGTCGGCATTGCATGATTCATTTAACATAGCCTCCTTGAATAGTTTAACGCATACAAGGTGTTCCATACTTAGCACGATTTATAGAACAGTTATAAACGAACAAGCATACAGTATGATAACAGTTCACAGTTGGTTGACAAGCATAATAACCAAGTCTATTCTCTTTTATCTTGGTTTCTTTTATTATTACTTGGTATCGTTTGATCGGGGCAAAGAAGAGTGCAGATTTATTAGATGTGAAGCTTGGAAGCAGGGCTAGCTAATCGGGTTGGTAGCCACTCACTTCGATGTTGGAAGGGAGAAGGAAAGAGGCGCTTCACGACTCCGCTCGCAAGTCGCCTACTGCTCGTTCACCTGCACACGAACAGCTCGATCAATATTCCTTTCTCTCTTTCCAATCTCGGAATTGAAATGCAGTTCAATGAACGAAAATAATGAAAACCATCGAAACCGTTCAAGGAAAACAAGCAAATCCCAAAACCAACTCAAAGCACGAAAGCAACAAGCGACATCGAAAACCGAGACAATAAAAGATAGCAGCGGAGAGGTCCCTCCTGACTCTGCCGCTAAGTCGATCCCGGGGGCACGGTCCACTGAATATGGGACTCGATTCCGAAGAAACAAATCCATAACAAGGACGAGTTCTTAATTCAATCTATCCCGATCGAACGATACCGTCTTGTGTTTCTTAGCCGCGATCTCCGCACCGGGAGAACGGGGCGCTACCGCACACGTCAAGGTGGTCAAGCCGAACTTACAGAAGCTAGAAGATCGCAGCAAGCACATGGTCTTCATCGGCTATGAACCCGGCACCAAGGCATACCGGGTATATGACCCAGCCGGCAAGCGCGTGCACGTCACACGCGACGTTGTCTTTGACAAGGAAGCCAAGTTGGACTGGGGCGTGCAAGACAACGTAGGTGAGATATTTACTGTTGAGTATACTATACCACATGTTGAACACGCAGGCACGCCAGTGCACGGGGGTGGCGATCCATCAACACCAGTGGCACCCAGTCCAGGGCCGTTGACGCAGACATCCGGGACAGAAACATCCGACTCGGTGGTACAACGTGGAGTAGAATTTGTCTCGCCACCCACCAACGCCTCGGCCATGCTCGACACCGATGACGACGGGCCACGCAGGTACAGGACCTTGGCGAGTTTGCTTGACACGACCACCGTCCGCGAGCTCGATGTCGACGAGCTGCTCCTCATGGTTGACGAGAAACCTGCAACTTTCTTTGAAGCTGAGAAACACCGATGTTGGCGCCAAGCGATGCTCGAGGAGATGAGCTCCATTGAGGAGAACCTGTCACTACCACATTCCGAAAACAGGGGTATTTTTGACTTTTTACAATATTTAATATTATGGTAGTTACAATTAATTAATTGCCTGATAATTATTTGATTTAAATAATTAGGTGTGATGTGTAATTAAATATAGTATTATATGCAGTGCTCATTTGTGTTTGAGCTGGTAGACTTGACCTAGAAGCCCAGTAGATGAAAACCTGTCCCAAGTATGGAATTTTGTATTTAATTGTTTTAATTAGATTTATTTATTGGAGATTGTAATTAATTACCGTATTTTAATTAATTATTGCGCATTGCCTTTGCTTCGACATTGGAGCAGTATCCTGACTTTTGTCTTCCAACAAATTTCACAATCTTGCTCTAGACGTGCCCGCCTTCAATTCTGCTATTTTTGCAACTCATAATTATGCTCTTTGTATATTATTTCTGGCCGCACAAAAATCGTCGCGGACGTTATTTAATAAAATTCCTATTTTTGTATCGTTGTGCGTTCCAATCGAAAATTGGAGGCCATCTTGACCTATTTTTCGTGCGGCCCAAATTAGGGTAATATTCTGCTCTGAGTCTTCTTCATTATTGGTATTGATGACCTGACCTGATTTTGACCCCATGTACTCCTAATTAATTGTTGAACACAACTTGCTTTTATTTCTAATTAAATTGAGGATACTATTTTAAACCAATTTTTAAAATCCCAATTTAATTCCAGTGCCCTGCAAATTGAGCCCGTACCAGTCTTACAGCGCCCCCTGACCCTACAAAACACCGGACACCGAATCGCCCGTCAAATTTTTGTCATTTTATGTGGTTGTGCAATTTCCCAAATTTAAGAGGGATAAATTGCAAATTGGCATTTTGTGCCAACACCCAATTATTTAAACCAATGAGGAATCCTTAATATTTTAATTAAACCTCACCCTCATTTCCCACATGAATTAGTTTCCCTCATGTTCAATCTAGACCACTCATTTAGAGGGTCAATCATAACCCTCCATCAAAATCCCCTCATCCTATATAATGACATGTCTACATCAACCCTAATCCCTAGACAACCTAGGTTTTCCCCCACCTCACAAGCCTCCAAACCGTAGGAATTTTTCTTCTCCTTCTTCCTTTCTCCTTCTCTTTCCTTCCTTTTTCTTCTTCTTCTTTTGTTTTGATTTTTGAATTCAAATATTAGATATGGGGGGGAAACTTACTGTTCTTCAACCCCTTACTGTGCTTCCGGCGGCCATCTAGTCCACTGCCCGACAGTCCGGCGGCCAACCCAGGCGGCCCAGCTTCACCGTGCTGCGGCTGCTCCTCCCTCCGGCCCGAGCCCTCCGCACTCCGGCGCCGGCGGAGCCCGCTGCTCTTCCATCCCCCATCAGCCTCTGCTCCCTCCATCTCCCCGGCCGAGACTGCTCCCCTGCAGCCCGATCCTCCGGTGGCCGAACCCGAGCACCCCCTGGCTGCTCCTCCCTCCGGCCCGGCGACAGCTTCCCCCTCACGATCATCTCCCTCCACCACCACCATCAACACCATTCACCACCACCACCATCAACACCATTACCTCCACCACCTCCTCCCTGTTCTCCCATCTCCGGCGGACTGCTCCTTCCCGGTCCGGCGAGACGCCGGCCTGAGCTCCGGCCGGCAAGCTTCCTCCCTCTGCTGTGAGTAAGTCCTCCTTCTTCTTCTCCCTCCTTCTTTATATATATATATATATGTATATATATATGTATGAATAGGTAACTAATGTAATGTATTAATGTATATACTAGTATATGTATTTGTACAAAATTAGTGTATATATATGTTTAATAACTATTTAATTAATATGTATAGTATATCTATATATTTAGTATATGAATGCAATATGTACATGTATTGTATATATTATGTATGTGTACTTGTAGATATTAATGTATAGGTATATATGATTAATGTAAGTGCATGTATTTAATTTATTTTGGTAAATATATATATGTATATGTATGTATATATTTATATACATACGTATATACATATATGTATATAATACTTTGGTAATGTATAATTTTATATATGTACATGTATATTATTCATAAATAAAATGTTTAAATAGATGTATGTAGGCATGTATGTAATGTATAGTATTTCTAATTAATGCTTAAAATACTTTTTGGTATAAATGCATAAATAGGTAATTATGTATTTTGGTATAAATGCATAAATAGGTAATTATGTATTTTGGTATAAATGCATAAATAGGTAATTATGTATTTTGGTAAAAATGTATAAATATGTAAATATGTATTTTGGTAATTGGTATATATATATGCATATATGTATATAAATACGTATATGTGTATTTGTGTGTATATGTGTACATATATATATATATATATATATATATATCTATAAATATAGTGTATTTTCTCTGTTCGTATATAGTATACATATTTTTGGTATATGTACAAACCTATATATATGTAATTTTTGGTATATTTATATATTGGTAAAATATATATATTAAATTAATACATTTTGGTATAAATATGTGTACCCATATATATATATGTATAAACATATTTTGGTATGTAAAAATATATAGTATATATATAAACTGTATTGATATATATATGTACTTGTAAAACATATTTTTGGTATATGTAAACAAATGTATATTTCACTAGTACATATATATATGTATACATGTATATTTTGTATATGTATTTAATTTGAGATATGTTTATATGCACATACAGGTATTAGTTTTATTTAAAGTGTATATATTTTACTTATATCTATTATTGTAATTAAGGGATATTAATATATAGTTGGCCTATCTAGTAGATGACCCCTACCGTACCTAGCGTAGCCCTAATGCCAGTGTATTTCTATTGTGTGTTAGTATAGCCCCTGATACAAGTGTTATTGTGATATATTTTTAGGACTGTTGGTTTACCCAGGGGATACTCTGGAACAGGACATCCATAATTACCAGCTAAGGACCAAAGGCGAGTACATTCTCTGATTAGTTTCTAATTTATGATATCTCCTATGTTCAATGTATCTAGTGTAAATATTCATGTTCCTGACACGTTGGTTACACGGATTGGTATACACGGATCTCGTCATGAGATGTTATTCCTTATCCATGGTGTAGCTTGTACAAGACTTGTTTCCTTGATATCTTGTGCATGTACAGACACTGATTCCCGGGGAGATTTGCTATCTTCCTAGGGAATCCCGTGCCATAGCGTACCATGATTGGATCTACTATACCAGTCGGGGGTTTGGGGAGTACTTTAGTGTAGATATGTGATCATACCCAACTTTATATGCACCATAGCTCACCCCACATCTCACGTCGGGTGCGGCCTGACCATTTACATGCTCCATAGCTGTTACGTGTGATTAGCCTGATCTCTACATGCATCATAGCTAACCAACGGTTAGCCTGACTTTATATGAACCATAGCTAATCACATGTAACCAGCCTGATCAAGTTCCCAAGCCGATCACATATTAAAGCTAGTACTCACACACTTAGTCATAGGTTCCTTGCTCATGGACATATTATTTCTTTTCCTGCATTTACTTACAGTATTTCCAGTATTTCTTTCATTGTACATTTCTCGTACCTATACATGCGTCTGGTATATTTCCATCTAGAACTGCTACATAGTTTATGTCATTTATATAGAACTGCTATTTAGAGATGTACTTTGCTCCTTCCTGACTGGAAAATATTTTTCCAGACTGTGACCTTAGTGGACTTGTTTCTGACACTTGGGGATTGGTTGTTACTGATTTCAGGTATGATTATTTTGTCAGTAGACTTGTGTTGTATTCTTTTGTTTCTTCAAATTCTTATCGTGCTGTAGTTGTGATTGAGTATGTTGTTCAATTTATAGTGTTATCCGTGTCTCCTTATGGAGTTGGATACTAGTGTGAGATTATTTAGATAGTACTTGACCAAGACAGCGATCTACCGCCACTGCTGCGGCGTAGGCTGGACGTACCCACGCTCTCGTGCCCCTAAATCGGGTGCGGGTCGTGACACATTTTTAGTGGTGGCCCATGCAAGTCAGACTTCGCTAGTTGTGCGATGTCATAGTAGTGCGACGTCATAGTTGTACTACTACGTACCTGCTATAGAATATAGGACATAGGATACTAGGATGAGAGAGGATACTCAATCACAAAATTATTTGAGAGATTCCTGGGACGACCCCTTGAGAATCTTATTATAACTTCTAATTTTGAATCTTTCGCTTTGTTTCCGTCCGTCCTTACTCATTGATATTGAATTTGATTATTGTTGATCAATTATTAAAATTTGAATCTTGGTATCATTGTTGAGTTTGATTCTTGTTGACCAGTTGTTAAATTTAATTTTTGGTATCGTTGTTGAATTGATTTCATATCGAGATAAATTTTACGGGCTAAAATTTACGGTATCATCTGATGACATATGTTGATAAGGACAGTGAGAAAGGTAAAACGTCTACTTTGGTTATGGAACCTAGAGTTTATCGCAGCCATATTAGCTGTCGTGACGAGAACGTAGGAACCTAACTTGGATGCACATACTTTAGTTATGAGATTTAGAGTTTCTCGCAGCCATACCGGTTGGCGTGGCGAGTATTCTAGATGACATGATTATAGGGTTGCATACCTTAGTTACGGAACCTGTCGTTTATCGCATCTATGCTTACTGGCGTGGCGAGGATTCTGTGTGTCATGATTTCTGACAGACGTGTATGATTATCAGGTTGTATCTTAAATTGGTTCTTAAAGTATCATCTCAAGACTTATCTATTTTCGTTATTCCAGGACTTTGTTCCATCGCTTCTTTTCTTTACTAGCAGTAAAGATACCTTCCGTCCTTGATCCAGTTCCTTTTTGAGCTTATTTTCTTTGAGGATTCCTTGTTAGTATGATAATTAGTGACTTGTAATTTTGGTTGTGTCTTGTATTAGTTTGACTGAGTGTGACTTGTGAGCTTGTAAGTGTTTCTTAGTTGGACATGGGAGCATTAGGCATTAATCTAGAGATACCCATAGCATAGTACCTTGTAGCAATAGTTCTATGATAGGTGTTATTATAATTAGTATTGGTATTATAGAAAGTGCAAGTGATAGTGAGTTCTAATAAGTTTGATGAGATTTTATGTTATTAAATTTGAGGATTCAAATTAAATTCAATAAACATAGTCAAAGCTATAAAGATTTTAAAAGTGATTAAATTTTTGATATTTGAGTATCTAATTTTGAGGAGGTATATATAATTCATTTTTAAGTTGATCGAGAAGTTAAACCTTGACGATTATTTTGAGGATTAATTTTATGGTAGATAAGAGATGAATATTAATATATGAGTAGATGATATGCAGGTGTAAGGATCTGATGACTTGAGCATGATTGAGATCTCACTGCCAACTGACTTGGGTGTCAATCTAGGGTTGTATTAGAGAGAGCAGTACTTAGTATAGTGTGTTGCAATTGATATGCACTTGAGTGATAAGAATAACTAGTATCAACTATTGCAGTAGGTAAGGAAGCTAGCAGTGAGTATGCTTGTAGTAGAGTGTGGTACCTAAAGAGATAGAGGTATCAAACTTTCCATGCATCATTTGACCTATGATTATGTTAGAGATAGAAGATATTGCAAGTAACATGTTAGCAGATTCCTTCTTTTCTTTCCTCATGTTCCTTTTTGTCTTCTGATTGATTGATACCTTAGTACCGTAGCTTGTATGCATGATTTCTTGTTATAATGTAGTTAGTAGTACCCCTGATACAGAGACTGAAATACCATGACAAAAGACACCATGATCATACATATTTCCCTTAGGTTGCTTGTTGAATGGTTGTAGGTAGAATTCTCTTAGACTTTGATTGTTGAGGATTTAACTGTAGTAAAGATTAACGAAGAGGTTATGACTTGACAAAGAGAGACAAGGTGCCTTAAATTTTGAGGAAAAATATTTAAATTAAATAAGGAGTTGGGAATTTAATATGGCGTAATTGAAGTTGTGTTAAATCATTGATTTTAAAAAGATTATGAAATGATTGAATTTATCATTAAATTTGAGGAATTTAAGAAGGCCATCGATATATTTATTGGACTGCAAGTTATGAACTTATATCTTGAATATTGTATTAGAGGTTTCATAAGTATTACATCGTTGCATATTATGTGGAAAAAAAAATTGAGGAATAAGAACACAAATGGATTAGTGTTGAATTCAAATTTTGGGATGAGATTCAATTTTAGAAATATGCATTGATTGGATTTCAATTAGAGGATTGAATATTAAATTCTTGTATTTCGTTATTAACCTAAAATTTTGGAGGATATTGTGCTAAGAATGGGATTTGATTTTATATTTGAAGATTTTTAGGGATATGATATTTATAGAATTTTGAAAAATTATTGTGAAATAACAATATGGAGTAGTTCATGATTATATGATTTGATGAATTTAAATTTGATGGTAGTAAATGAATAAATAAAACAATTGAGGATTTAAAAATTCGAGGATAAACATTGATTTAAATAGAGGGTTAAAAATTTAACATGGCAGGATTTATGATGTATTAATTCCAGGAAGGATATGATATGATTGAGGTTATCATTAGAATTTGAGGAAATTAAGGAGATTGTCATTAAATTATTGGATTGTAAGTTATGAATTTTAGAATGTTATATTTGAATGTCGCATTTGGAAAATCCTTAAGTATCGTATTGCCGAGTATTTTGAGGAAGGAAAAAAAAATTTGATGGACTAATGTTTGAATTCAAAACTTGTGGGACGAGATTACAATTATTTATGTGGATTGATTAAATCAAATTTGAGGAGTGGATATTAAATTCCGAGTATTGAATTACTAACTAAAACTTTCAAGGGAATTTTGATAAAAATAGACTTTGATTTCATTTCGAGGATTTTTTCAGGAATGAAATAATATCAAAAATTTTGAAATTATGAAAAGACCTTGCGGATTATTACCTGATGTCGTGGTTGATGAATTTAAGTTTGAGGGAAATAATAATGTGTATGATTAAATGCTACTTTGAGGATTTTAAATTTCGAGGACAAAATTCTTTTAAGGTGGGTAGACTTGTCACTACCACATTCCGAAAATAGGGGTATTTTTGACTTTTTATAATATTTAATATTATGGTAGTTATAATTAATTAATTGCCTGATAATTATTTGATTTAAATAATTAGGTGTGATGTGTAATTAAATATAGTATTATATGCAGTGCTCATTTGTGTTTGAGCTGGTAGACTTGACCTAGAAGCCCAGTAGATGAAAACCTGTCCCAAGTATGGAATTTTGTATTTAATTGTTTTAAATAGATTTATTTATTGGAGATTTTAATTAATTACCGTATTTTAATTAATTATTGCGCATTGCCTTTGCTTCGACATTGGAGCAGTATCCTGACTTTTGTCTTCCAATAAATTTCACAATCTTGCTCTAGACGTGCCCGCCTTCAATTCTGCTATTTTTGCAACTCATAATTATGCTCTTTGTATATTATTTCTGGCCGCACAAAAATCGTCGCGGACGTTATTTAATAAAATTCCTATTTTTGTATCGTTGTGCGTTCCAATCGAAAATTGGAGGCCATCTTGACCTATTTTTCGTGCGGCCCAAATTAGGATAATATTCTGCTCTGAGTCTTCTTCATTATTGGTATTGATGACCTGACCTGATTTTGACCCCATGTACTCCTAATTAATTGTTGAACACAACTTGCTTTTATTTCTAATTAAATTGAGGATACTATTTAAAACCAATTTTTAAAATCCTAATTTAATTCCAGTGCCCTGCAAATTGAGCCCGTACCAGTCTTACAGCGCCCCCTGACCCTACAAAACACCGGACACCGAATCGCCCGTCAAATTTTCGTCATTTTATGTGGTTGTGCAATTTTCCAAATTTAAGAGGGATAAATTGCAAATTGGCATTTTGTGCCAACACCCAATTATTTAAACCAATGAGGAATCCTTAATATTTTAATTAAACCTCACCCTCATTTCCCACATGAATTAATTTCCCTCATGTTCAATCTAGACCACTCATTTAGAGGGTCAATCATAACCCTCCATCAAAATCCCCTCATCCTATATAATGACATGTCTACATCAACCCTAATCCCTAGACAACCTAGGTTTTCCCCCACCTCACAAGCCTCCAAAATTCCTCAAGCCTCCAAACCGTAGGAATTTTTCTTCTCCTTCTTCCTTTCTCCTTCTCTTTCCTTCCTTTTTCTTCTTCTTCTTTTGTTTTGATTTTTGAATTCAAATATTAGATAAGGGGGGGGGGAAACTTACTGTTCTTCAACCCCTTACTGTGCTTCCGGCGGCCATCTAGTCCGCTGTCCGACAGTCCGGCGGCCAACCCAGGCGGCCCAGCTTCACCGTGCTGCTGCTGCTCCTCCCTCCGGCCCGAGCCCTCCGCACTCCGGCGCCGGCGGAGCCCGCTGCTCTTCCATCCCCCATCAGCCTCTGCTCCCTCCATCTCCCCGGCCGAGACTGCTCCCCTGCAGCCCGATCCTCCGGTGGCCGAACCCGAGCGCCCCCTGGCTGCTCCTCCCTCCGGCCCGGCGACAGCTTCCCCCTCACGATCATCTCCCTCCACCACCACCATCAACACCATTCACCACCACCACCATCAACACCATTACCTCCACCACCTCCTCCCTGTTCTCCTATCTCCGGTGGACTGCTCCTCCCCGGTCCGGCGAGACGCCGGCCTGAGCTCCGGCCGGCAAGCTTCCTCCCTCTGCTGTGAGTAAGTCCTCCTTCTTCTTCTCCCTCCTTCTTTATATATATATATATATATATGTATATATATATGTATGAATAGGTAACTAATGTAATGTATTAATGTATATACTAGTATATGTATTTGTACAAAATTAGTGTATATATATGTTTAATAACTATTTAATTAATATGTATAGTATATCTATATATTTAGTATATGAATGCAATATGTACATGTATTGTATATATTATGTATGTGTACTTG
This sequence comes from Iris macrosiphon, assembly GCA_036927795.1. Taxonomy (NCBI): domain Eukaryota; kingdom Viridiplantae; phylum Streptophyta; class Magnoliopsida; order Asparagales; family Iridaceae; genus Iris; species Iris macrosiphon. The sequence continues at coordinate 73,457,961 of JAYESA010000004.1, forward strand.
TAGATATTAATGTATAGGTATATATGATTAATGTAAGTGCATGTATTTAATTTATTTTGGTAAATATATATATGTATATGTATGTATATATTTATATACATACGTATATACGTATATGTATATAATACTTTGGTAATGTATAATTTTATATATGTACATGTATATTATTCATAAATAAAATGTTTAAATAGATGTATGTAGGCATGTATGTAATGTATAGTATTTCTAATTAATGCTTAAAATACTTTTTGGTATAAATGCATAAATAGGTAATTATGTATTTTGGTATAAATGCATAAATAGGTAATTATGTATTTTGGTATAAATGCATAAATAGGTAATTATGTATTTTGGTAAAAATGTATAAATATGTAAATATGTATTTTGGTAATTGGTATATATATATGCATATATGTATATAAATACATATAAGTGTATTTGTGTGTATATGTGTACATATATATATATATATCTATAAATATAGTGTATTTTCTCTGTTCGTATATAGTATACATATTTTTGGTATATGTACAAACCTATATATATGTAATTTTTGGTATAATTATATATTGGTAAAATATATATATTAAATTAATACATTTTGGTATAAATATGTGTACCCATATATATATATGTATAAACATATTTTGGTATGTAAAAATATATAGTATATATATAAACTGTATTGATATATATATATGTACTTGTAAAACATATTTTTGGTATATGTAAACAAATGTATATTTCACTAGTACATATATATATGTATACATGTATATTTTGTATATGTATTTAATTTGAGATATGTTTATATGCACATACAGGTATTAGTTTTATTTAAAGTGTATATATTTTACTTATATCTATTATTGTAATTACGGGATATTAATATATAGTTGGCCTATCTAGTAGATGACCCCTACCGTACCTAGCGTAGCCCTAAGGCCAGTGTATTTCTATTGTGTGTTAGTATAGCCCCTGATACAAGTGTTATTGTGATATGTTTTTAGGACTGTTGGTTTACCCAGGGGATACTCTGGAACAGGACATCCATAATTACCAGCTAAGGACCAAAGGCGAGTACATTCTCTGATTAGTTTCTAATTTATGATATCTCCTATGTTCACTGTATCTAGTGTAAATATTCATGTTCCTGACACGTTGATTACACGGATTGGTATACACAGATCTCGTCATGAGATGTTATTCCTTATCTATGGTGTAGCTTGTACAAGACTTGTTTCCTTGATATCTTGTGCATGTACAGACACTGATTCCCGGGGAGATTTGCTACCTTCCTAGGGAATCCCGTGCCATAGCGTACCATGATTGGATCTACTATACCAGTTGGGGGTTTGGGGAGTACTTTAGTGTAGATATGTGATCATATCCAACTTTATATGCACCATAGCTCACCCCACATCTCACGTCGGGTGCGGCCTGACCATTTACATGCTCCATAGCTGTTACGTGTGATTAGCCTGATCTCTACATGCATCATAGCTAACCAACGGTTAGCCTGACTTTATATGAACCATAGCTAATCATATGTAACCAGCCTGATCAAGTTTCCAAGCCGATCACATATTAAAGCTAGTACTCACACACTTAGTCATAGGTTCCTTGCTCATGGACATATTGTTTCTTTTCCTGCAGTTACTTACAGTATTTCCAGTATTTCTTTCATTGTACATTTCTCGTACCTATACATGCGTCTGGTATATTTCCATCTAGAACTGCTACATAGTTTATGTTATTTATATAGAACTGCTATTTAGAGATGTACTTTGCTCCTTCCTGACTGGAAAATATTTTTCCAGACTGTGACCTTAGTGGACTTGTTTCTGACACTTGGGGATTGGTTGTTACTGATTTCAGGTATGATTATTTTGTCAGTAGACTTGTGTTGTATTCTTTTGTTTCTTCAAATTCTTATCGTGCTGTAGTTGTGATTGAGTATGTTGTTCAATTTATAGTGTTATCCGTGTCTCCTTATGGAGTTGTATACTAGTGTAAGATTATTTAGATAGTACTTGACCAAGACAGCGCTCTACCGTCGATGCTGCGGCGTAGGCTGGACGTACCCACGCTCTCGTGCCCCTAAACCGGGTGCGGGTCGTGACAGAACCGTACATGGCACCTCGTAGACCTCCCACCCGGCCACCGTTCGATCGGTTTGAGGTGGGTCTACAAGCTCAAGAAGGACGAGCACGGCGCCGTCCTCAAGCACAAGACGCGGCTCGTGGCAAAAGGCTATGTGCAAAGGCAAGGAGTGGACTTCGAGGAAGTGTTCGCACCGGTTGCTCGCCTCGAGTCCGTCCGTTTGTTGATCGCACTCGCCGCGCATGAGGGGTGGGCGGTGCACCACATGGACGTGAAGACGGCGTTCCTCAACGGCGACCTCAAGAAGGAGGTGTACGTTGCCCAACCTCCCGGCTTTGTTATCGAAGGACAGGAGCACAAAGTGCTGAAACTTGACAAGGCACTGTGCGGGCTGCGGCAAGCACCGAGGGCTTGGAACACCAAGATTGACAGTTGCCTACTGTCACTTGGTTTCCACCGGAGTGCACAGGAGAACACTGTGTATACACGCGGCAAAGGTCCAACTCGTCTGGGTGTGTACGTCGACGATCTCATCATCACCGGAACAGACCCACAAGATATTGCCAAGTTCAAGGAGGAGATGAAGGCCTTGTTCAAAATGAGTGACTTGGGATTGCTCACTTTCTATCTCGGCATCAAGGTGCAGCAGTCCAATGGCTTCATCACCCTCAGTCAGGAGGCGTATACGCTTAAAATCTTGGAAAAGAGTGGCATGGTGGATTGCAACCCGTGCCACGTCCCTATGGAACCGAGGTTCAAGCTAAGCAAGGTAAGCTCAGCCCCTCCGACTGACGCCATATCCTACAGGAGCATCGTCGGGAGCCTCCGGTACTTGGTGCACACGCGCCCAGACATCTCGTACGCGGTGGGCTACGTGAGTCGGTTCATGGAGAACCCGACAACCGAATACCTTGCTGCCATCAAGCGCATCCTTCGCTACGTCGCCGGCACACGTCACTTTGGTTGTCTCTACGCAAAGAAGGTGGAGGAACCACGGCTGATCGGCTACAGCGACAGTGACATGGCAGGTGACATCGACACCCGCAAGAGCACCACTGGCGTGTTATTTGTTCTCGGTCGTAGCCTCATTAGCTGGCAATCTCAGAAGCAGAAGGTCGTGGCATTGTCATCGTGCGAGGCCGAGTACATTGTCGCGACAACGGCGGCATGCCAAGGCATTTGGCTTGTAAATCTCCTTGGTGACTTGAAGAATAAGGAGACCGGCAGCGTCATGCTCAAGGTAGACAACAAGTCCGCCATTTCCCTCAGCAAGAATCCCGTCTTCCATGACCGAAGCAAACATATTGATACAAGGTATCATTTCATTCGGGAGTGTGTCGAGAAAGGGAAGGTTGAGGTCGAGTACATCAACACTGAAGAGCAGCTTGCAAACATTCTTACCAAGGCGCTCGGACGAGTCAGGTTCATTGAGATGAGACAGAAGCTTGGCGTCATAGAGGTGAATCTCATGCAACAGGCTTAGGGGGTGAATTGTTAGATTTAATCCTGTTGAGGAGGTTGAAGCGGTTGCTATTTGGATTTCAACAAATCCCTAGTCTTTAGGAATTTTGTTTGTTCTATGCGGTTAATTTGTTTTGATTTGTTAGTTAGAAAATGGTTAGAGGGTGCTATCTTTATGCATTCTGTTAGAGTTGTAAATGGCTATTTAAAGGCCAAATTGAGGTTGAACATAACACAAATTATTCATTCCAAGAATAAAATACTCCTCTCATCTTACAATATAATGGGTTGTCAGAATTTTGATACATGTTTATCCTGATTGCTTGAGGGTGTTGAGTCTATATAGAAAGAACATTTTGCAAGTTGGAGCTTAAAACTCAATAAGGAATTGTTTGGATTGTAGCGTAAAGAATAGAAGTTTACTCGAGCACCTAAGGCATTGTTTGGATTGTAGTTTAGGAGAGGGGGGGGGAGACTCAAGAAGTTTAGGAGAGGGGGAGACTCAAGAAGCCATTTCCATCGTCAAAACCCATTTGGCACCCCCATTCCATCTGGCACCAAATGGAGTCCCATTGCATTTTGTTGTTGATGTTTCTCATTTAGCTTTAAAAACTTTAGTTTTATATTAAAAAACTATCAAAGTATATATTTCAATATATAGTTTTGTTTGATATTGACATATACACATGGGATTGTGACGGTAAAATTCTTCAAAATTTTAATTTATTTATTCAATTAAATGCACATAATAATAACAATATAATAATAACAATATATATATGGGTTAACGGAATATGAGCTATAGGTCATGCACATGTAGACCAATAGAAATTGATTCATACATCTCATGTGCACCCATGTGCATTAGTACACTCAATTTCTATTGGTCCACATGTGTATTGGATCACGTAAGAATATGAGCCTATGGCTCATATCCCTTTTTTCATATATATATATATATATATATATATATATATATATATATATATATATATATAAAATAATAATAATAATAAGGGAGTTTACATTCTATCCAACTTATAAAAATGTTGTCATTCACCGCGAAAAAAAAAAATACGACTTGTCGTATCGGGTTTCTCGAAAGGATGGGAGATGCGGTTACCAATAGGATCCTAGTTTAACATCACATTCACTACAAGAAAAATGAATGTTCAGCGACATAAGCAATGTGCAGCGAAAAGTTAGATTTGTGTCGCCAAAGCGTTTCTGCAACATATCTGACTATGTCGTCCACATGTCGTTGTAGCCTTGTCTGAAAAGTCTTTGGCGACAAGAAATCACCCATGTCGTGGAATGCAACCACTTTTGGCGACATGTCATACTTTTATTAGTTTTAGCGTCATGTGTCTTGTGTGTCGCAAAAATGTGTACATTGACAACATAACACATGTCGCCAAAAGTCTAGTTCTTTATTTTTTATTATTATAAAAATACTTCCTGCTACATAATTTTATGTCGCGGAAGCTAATGTAGCCAAATATAAAAATACTTCCTGCTACAAAATTTGTTGTCGCGAAAGCTATTTATATATTTTTTTTTTATTAATTTTGTGTAAGAAATAATATATTTTTATTTTCGCATATATTTTTGAATGTATATATAAAAATCTTATTTCGAAAATAACTTATAAACTTTCAAATTTGTATTCAAAAATTTTGAGAACAAAAAGCAACAAGTTGATGTGTCGTACACAAAACATGATATCCAATATAATGTCTTAAAACGTCTGTTTATAAAATAACAAAGAGAATGCAAATATTTTAACAACTTCAACTAGTCCATTAATTCAAGGAGAAACGTATTATATTCTAAAAACGTACTGTATTCCAGGAAGACAACAATAATATTGACAAAAACACATGAATTGAATGCTTTTCCCAAAAAAAATAGCGTACAATAATTATTCTTTTCATTGCATACATTAGTTTATCCAAAATAATGATAGATCTCGTGATATGAATGTCTATCCAAAAAATTGATGTTTTGTCCATATGATTCTGCAAAAAAAATTTAAAACAAAATTGTAAGTAAAACAAAATATATACTTAAAGAATGACAGGATCATATCATATCTATGAAGACTAAAAAAAATATGAACGCATCTATGGAATATATTTTATTTCACACAAAAAAAATTCAGGTCAGACACAAAAATTTGCTAGTGTGTTAACTCTGAGTATCTAGGAGAAAATCAAATTAAGCTGAAAATTAAAAAAAGAAAAGAAAAGATGATAGTGTAGTTTGGAGTCTCCCACAAAGTAGAATCGGTGATGAATGATAGAACTAAATAGTCAATCAATGATGATAGTGTATTTTAGTTATGTAGAATGCTTGGAGAGTCATCTACAAGATCGGTTTCTCAAGAAAAGGTTGGAACTTTCAAATTTAAGTGTACAACTACTACACATATGCTTAGCTATATATTGATTTTGTTTATACTGCTAGTTTTTTTTTTTTTTTACTTGTTTTCAACAATGTTGATACTTATTCTTGGTTGTCACTGCACTATGATGCCATAAGATGCATTTGATTTGTGTTGTACAGTTTTCCTCTGTGTCTCCTTTTATACACATCTCGAGTTAAATGACTTCCTAATGCATTATGTTTTTATAGCACTGCCTTAATTATTTCATCCTATGCCTTGAATTTTAACTTTGTTCTTCAATATATTTCTTACTACTGTAGGAAACATATATGCAGGAAAATCAAGAGAGGGAAAGCAAAAGGCTGTAGGTCCAAAGTTTAATTTAGGACACGAACATAGTTTTGAAGGAAACATTGACACATTGATTGTGATTGATTTAGGACGCACATAGTTTTGAGAGAGCTGTCTTCTCATAACATATGGCTAAAGACAGGCTGTAGAGGCATTTCAACATAATAGTGTAATGGCTAAACATCATCATCATCATCATCATCATCATCATAATATAGATCAGAGTAAATATTATTTTATGATGGGTATCTCATAATAGTTGAATGGCTAAAGACACATAGTTTTGTTGGTCTTTTCCCTTTAGACTAGAAAGAATAGTCCAACATTTGTTACACCACCAAGTAGGTATTTCAATATAATACTTTGTTTGTGTCAAGGTGTTCATATGGGATGTGGTGGGGCACATGTGGGTGCCATATGGGGATATTTTCCTAGAACGAAAAAGGATTAACTATTCAAAGAAAACATTTATGCTTTTTGTCACACTCTTGAAAAAAATTTCCTTATGAGCTAGGGATATAGTGACTCGGACTCGGGCTCAAGGGCACAAGGCAGTTGTGCGTATTTTGTTGCGTACATGCGCGTGTTTGTGCACAACGTATTATGCGCACGGCATTGTGCACGCGACATTGAGAGTGCAACATTGAGCGCACGGCTTTTTACACGCAACTTTGTGCACACATTGTGTTGTATTGTGCGCACGTTTTGGCTAATTGCGAATTTAATCAGTTATGGAAAGATATCATCATTAATTCAGATCCATTTTGTGGAATTCGAATTTAATTTGTTTCTATCTTTTTGTAACTTATTGGCGGCCAGAATAAGGATTAGGGTTTTAGCCCTACTATATAAATACTCGATTCGTGCCCCTTTGAGAACTTACTTAGAAATTGAAAGACGAAAAAAGTTTATGCTGTTGTCGTCATTAGAGTCCATAGGAGTTCGTGTGAGCTCCAGAAAGGAGGTAACAGCGAGCGTTCTAGAAGTTCATCGAGAACTTGCTGGTTCCTAGGAGCAGATCATGTGAGGCAAATCTTACTTTGAGCAACGGTGATCGTCATCACCCCGACAAGCAGATATCTCATCTTCTTCTTCTTCTTCTTCTTCTTCTTCTTCTTCTAATATTGTAATTTGTTTTGTTTCAATCGTAACAAAGTTTGCAAAGAAGAACGAAGTTGAATTCTGATTATTGTAATCTAGTTTGGAAGTTGTAATCAAGATATTTTATAGATCTTCGATGGAATCGAGAATAGTCAGAGAGGGGTCCTTTGTGGGGTGAACCTCTGATCTTGACTGTAACTTCAGAATTAAACAGAGGGTATTCCAAAAGGATTACATTAACTTCTGTTTCTGGTCTCATTCATCCATCTTTGATTAAGCCTCGGGACTAACAATCTCAAAGCAAGATCCGAGTAATATGGAGAACAATCGTGCAAACCTTCTCTACACAAGTTTTAACAAACTTGAGAAGTTTGACGGAGAGCATTATATATATATATATATATATATGGTAAACGGGATATGAGTCATAGGCTCATATTCCTATATGAGACATGCACATGTGGACCAATATGAATAGATTCCTACATCTCATGTGCACCCATGTGCATTAGTACACTCCAGTCCTATTTGTTCACATGTGCATTGGCTCATATTTTTCATATATATATATATATATATATATATATATATATATATATATACTATTTTTTTTTTTAAAAGGAATATATAAGAAATTAAGAAACTAAAAGAAAATATTTTGCTAGATTTTAATTTTAAATTTTAGTTAATAAAATAAAAAAATGGAATAAGTATTAATAAAATAATAGGTTAATAAAATAATAGCAATAGCAATAAATATGATAATAACAAATTTATAAATAGATAAATATTTAAACTAAAATAAAAGTAATGATAAAATAGAAAAAAAAGGAAAAAAAAACCAAGTCAAAGGAATAGAGAGATTGTTCAGCACAACCGTTCCCACCAATCCGCCAAAACCGATGCTATACATTCCAAATCTATATTGAAACCCTATATTCAAACATTCCAAAACCCTATCAAACTTCAACAAAATTCGACGAAACAAATTTCAAATCGATCCTTATCCGATTCTCTTTCCGATATCATCAAATACTAAGCCAAATTTGAACCTAAGTAAACAAAGAAATCAGAATAAAATAGGTCTAAAAAATCTAGTATATATTCTAGGACTCGAAACTCTAATTCTCTCTCCTCCGCAGCCGTAGCCCTAGCAGACCATCTTCACCCCTGCAACCACCGCCAGCCCGCTGGAGCACAGTCGGAGGCCGTCGACCGCACCGCATGCACTGCACACGACAGCAGAAACCGATCCGAATCTCCAACTTTGCGGCAAGATTTCTGCACCATTGTGCAACCGATTCGAGTTTTGATTTCACAGGTAATCTCACAACTCTCACATCTTCAAAACCTATCAAATAGTTTAATTTATAATGAACTATGAAAAATAGGCTGAAAATCGGAGAAAAAATTGTCCAAAACAAAACTTAAATTTAATCCAAAGACCATATTTTGAAGGAAAAGTTCTTCCAAACCATTGAACCAAATTTAGATTTTATTGTTTTGTTGAAGAGCCAGTATAACCAAGATTAAGACCATGTAAATAGTTTAAAATAATATTTATTAAATCTATGACCAAATCTAGTTTTAAAATCATGAAAAATCACTTTTGAAAAACATCGAAAACTCCGATAACAAGTTGGTCCCGTCAAACCGGACCACTTCGTCGCGTACCAATTACACCAAAAGGCGCATATGGTATATCCGGACATATAAAATTTTACGGAAGTTGATTTGGACGTGTGTGCACGTCGGAATCAACATGTATCCGTCGAAAATCTCTGTATTGGCCACTTTTGAAACATCCCCATTAGTTTGTGTGCGTTCGTCAGATCGTCACGAAACTTCGCCATTGAATCACAGTATTTGACTAGTCCTACGACGTGGGTTTCTTCCAATTCTGAATCAGTCGACGGAATACCGTTTCATGGGCCCCACGATTCGACTTAACGAGCGATTTTGTGATCAGCTCACCAGAATCCAAAACAGAACATATCGTTGAGTTCATATCATCGTTTATAATTCGTTTGACCTATAATTTATCCTATTTATAGACCTTTACCATTGACACATTTTTTGATGCAAAATGGCACATATGTTGGACCCTACTTTGACCCGAAATTACCGTTTTGCTCCTGTGTCCAAATTGGACGAAAGGGTAGTATTTTTTGACTATCCCGCTTATTCCGAAAACGTTGGTGATATCAATTTCAGCATCCAGAGACGTTTGTTCAGAGTCTGTATCTTTCGGTTCCTTGTGGTTGTTGTCTTGACGTCATTACTACACCAATTCATTGCAAGCAAGTATACCTTGTCACTGTACTATTTATTTACATTTATTATCAGTATGTATATTTTCTGTTGTTTATTTTTTATTATTTTGCTATATAAAATTGTGCATCCAAGAAAGACTTGGGTACAACGACGGATTGCGTCGTCTTTTTTGTCTTTTATTTTTATTATGCATATTGACCTAGATTTAAGAGACTACCCCATGATTGTGAGGCATCTTTATGTCTCATTTGGCCATAACACATTTTTTACACGAGTTGTGAGTCTCATATAGATTACGGACCTACGTATTGAGCGTCCGACAATATGTATGGGATGTGTGATAGGGAATAACTGCTAATAGAATTGCATGCTAGAAGACTTAGCAGTTATTTAGAGGTATCATCATGTTGTGGAGACATCTATAGGAGCATGGGGTGGGGAGGACAGCTGTTAGCGTAGGGGCTCACATTGTTTATTTACTTTTTCTCTAGTTGGCCATGGATGTGTCTTGCATTTATTTACTTTTTCTTTAGTTGGCCGCGGGTGACTCGGATGAGCAC
>JAYESA010000004.1:73473196-73530696 GCA_036927795.1 Iris macrosiphon
TCGTGATTGAGTACTTGTGTTATCTTTATCATATTGCTCCTCCGTTTGAAGTTGAGATCTTGATAGGTATATATATTATTGTGTGAGATTGTTAGCTAGATAGTAAACCTAGACAGCGTTCTACCACCGATGCTGCGGCGTAGGCAGGGCGTACCCACGACTCATGCCCAATTTTTTTTGGGTGCGAGTTATGACACATTTTTGTTGGTGGCCCATGCAGGTTTCGAGCTTCGCAATTAGTGCGATATCGTGGTAGTACAACGATTTAGTTGTACTGCTGTGAGCCTACTCTAGGATATAGGATCTAGGATGAGAGTGTACTCAATCACGACTAGGAACAATTCTAATCTAATATTTGTTCTTTTTAATTATTCTGAAATCGGTTTCTTTTGAAATATTACTGTGATTCTTTGATGATATCGTATCTTGCGCTATATTGACTTCTTTTGATCTGTGTGCAGGATGCCTCCGAAGACACGATCCCATTGTACCGTCCTAGCAGTTGCCACCGAGAGGTCTGCTACCTCTCGTCCTGGTCGACTCCAGGCAGCTGCTACCGCTTCACTCACCACTCATGCGGTTGAGGGATCATCTGTTTCCCTTGGGGATCCTCCTCCACCTGTCGATCCGAGGACTACCCCAGTCGTTCCGGTGGTACCTCCTCCACCACCTCCTGCACCAGTAGACGCCGCGCAGTTGTTTGCATTCTTCAGGAAGATTATGGACGATCAGCACCGCCAGGTGGATGTGATGGGGCTGGGCATTGAGAATGCCCACCAGGTGGCCATGACGGCAATAGACAGAGTGGCTCAGATCCAGCTACAGGCAGATCAGGCACAGCATCCAAGATCGGGCAGCATCATTGACTTCCAGAGGATGCGGCCCAAGGAGTTTCGGAGTACAGAGGGGATTCTGTACGCAGATGACTGGATAGAGCATATCGAGGGGATCTTCAGGTTGGCACAGATTCCAGACAGCATGCAGATAGAGGCAGCGGACAGTCAGATGTTCGACCTCGCTTTGACGTGGTATCGCACTGATACAAGGATCGCGGCACCAGGGCTTACTTGGGAGGCTTTCAAGAGACTTTTTAAGGAGAAGTTTTTCCAGATATGGCTCTCAGTGCCTTGGAGAGCCAGTTTGAGGTACTAGTCCAGGGGAGCATGTTGGTGGACGAGTACGCAGTGAAGTTCTGCCATCTGGCCAGATTCGTGGAGGGCTTGAGTGCGGCAGCAAAGGCGAGGAAGTTTCGCAAGAGCTTGGTCATGACGGTCAAGTCTTTGACTATGAGTGACCGCGAGGCGACTTTTGAGCAAATCGTAGGGGACGCTCAGAGGGCAGAGGATGACTTGGAGCTCAAGTCCAAGAGAGGCAGGGATGACTCAGGTAGTGTGAGTGGTAGTGCGGGACCGGCTAAGCGTCCCTATGTGCAGAAGCCAGCGCAGCAGGGTCAGGATCAGAGAGTGCCCACTTATGCCTACTGTAGGAAGGCAGGACACACTTGGGATGTTTGTAGGAGGAGGCTGAAGGTGTGTCTGTTCTGTGGATCCGCTGCTCACCGGATGAGATTGCCCCACTGCACCTCCATTTGGTAGAGCACAGGATCGGAGAGTTGGAGCTAGGCCACCTGTGGCACAGCATCATGCCCCGTACCAGCAGAGGGAGATACCCCAGCAGGACAGGGCTTATGCGTTGACGGTCGAGGAGGCCGATTCTATGGGTGTCGGGTTAGCAGGTATGTCTCTTTTTGTTCTTCTTTCTGTCATTTTCCATTTCTTGTGGTGTGCTTCGTTAGTACCTGTTAGACTCTTTTTTGTGCTGTGGTAGATAGTGTAGTGACCCTGATTGAGACTGTGATAACACGACCAGTAGGACCATGATCTTGCATGTTGTTTAGGTAAAATTTCTTAACTGTGATTGTTGGGGGTTTGACCTAGAAGAAGTGTGATCGACTTTAAATTTTGAGGACGAAATTTTCTAAGGAGGATAGGCTTGTCACTACCCCATTTTCAGGGTAGGATATTTTTTTATTTTAATTTGGTAAATTGTGTATTGATCATAAATATTTATATTAATATTTAATTAGATGCATGTATTTATTTTTATTGGTTGTTTTAGGGTTTTGGCTAGTCTGGACCCATGTCAGACCCTAGTGGACCCTTGTCAGACCCAACCAACACCCTTGTCAGACCCATTTATTGGTTTAAAATAGTTATTTATATTTTAATTAGTTAGTAGGAGTGATTAGGAATTAATTAGAGTGCATTTGGAACCCCAAACCCAAACCCTATTTTGGATGACTTAATTTAAGGACATTTTGGTCTTTGTCCCTAAATGCAAAACCCAAACCCTAACCCTATTTCTTGTCATAGTCGGTCCCTTCCCCTCCATTTCATTTTTTTCTACTTTATTTTCTTCCTTCATTCTCTTTCTTCACTTCTTCCATTTTCTTCTTCCAAATCCAAGTAAGTTTTCCACTTCTCTTCCTTCATTTATTCCTCTCTATAATGCAAACCCTAACCTCTCATTTTCCCCTAACCTAGGTGTGTAGAGCTTAGAATTGGTATAGGAGCTTAGTTTGGAGGCTTGGAGGCTTGGTGTGGTAGATTTGGGAGTTTTTAGAGACTTTGGCCTTGGGATTCCAACTTCAAGAGGTAAACCCTAACTTTTCTCTTAGTGATTACTCTAATATAGTGTAATTAGTTGTTTAGAATCTTCCTAGACCTTAGAGCTACCCATGGAAGGAAGTTGGAGCTTGTTTGGATGTGTTTGGAGACTTTGGCATAGGGTTTTGTGTCAATTTTGGGTAAAATCCGAGATTGGCCCAATTTTGTGTATTGTCCTAGGTTAGACAGACCTAGATAGACATACTTGAGTGTCTTAAGGGTAAGTACGTATCCCCGTTCAGACACGTGAGGTCGTGTCACAGAGATTTGGGCGTTTCGGGCAATTTTGGGGTTTTTTCGTCGTCGTAGATTCCACATGCATTTGGAATTTTGCCACGGACAAGAATCAGAGAGTTAGCATTATTGTGAGATTCTAGAAATCGGTTAGAACTCGTGGGTAAATTTTGGGTCGATTCTGAGAAGGTTTGGTGTGAGTTTCACGAGGTATCGCGAGCCGCACACCAAGTGTTCATCGAAATAACCAAATGGCCATTTCGACTTGGTTTCTAGGTTTTGGGTTATGCGCGGGTTTGTTTAGCCTTGGGGAGTGTGTATTAGAGTTTACGAGTTTATATATATATGTGTGTGTGTGTTTGTGAGTGTTGAGTGTATATGTGTAGTATGTTTGTGTGTAGTGTGTGTGTGTGTGTGTGTGTATGTGTGTGTGTGTGTGTGTGTGTGTGTGTGTGTGTATATATATATGTATAGGTGTAGGTGTATATATATGTATGTATATGAGATATATATATATATATATATATATATATATATATATATATATATATATATATGTGTGTGTGTGTGTGTGTGTGTGTGTGAGTGTGTTTATATATATATATATATATATGTGTGTGTGGGAGTGTGTATATATATGTGTGTGTGTGTGTGTGTGTGTATAGATATGTTTATGTGTGTGTTGGTGTATGTTTGAGGTAAGTGAGATAGAGAGATCGAGAGAGAGTGAGATAGAGTGATAGAGGGAGAGGGAGAGTGAGAGAGTGATAGAGGGAGAGAGTGAGAGCAGCAGCAGCGGCAGCAGGCCACAGCAGCAGCAGCGGCGCTTCGCAGTAGAGCAGCAGCAGCAGCTAGCTCCTCCCCCCCTTATATATATATATATATATATATATATATATATATATATATATATATATATATATAGAGAGAGAGAGAGAGAGAGAGAGAGAGAGAGAGATAGGTATATATATATATATATATATATATATATATATATATATATATATATATATATATATATATATATATATATATATGGATTACATAGATAGGTAGCTAGATATATACATATAGGTATAGCTAGCTAGCTAGTTAGTGAGTTGAGATGGGTAGGTAAGGTATCTCGATACCTTGAGATATTAAGGTATCGAAGGTAAGATGGGTATCGAAGATGAGGTATTTGCCTATACACTAGGTTATATATATATATATATATATATATATATATATATATATATATATATATATATATATATATAGTTAGATATATGTTATATATATAGTAGCATATGGTAGTATATATATATATATATATAGTTAGTTAGTTAGCTAGTGTTAGTGAGGGGTAAGGCTTGAGTATCTCAATACCTTGAGATACTCAAGGTATTGGGCATCGGGGCCAGGTATTGGATTTTTACCTAGTATATATGTTAGTGGGTATAGGCGGGGTATATCGCGTAGGTTGAGATATCGGATACCGAGGGTATCCCGGTATCTCAAGGAGGCGAGTTTGTGGGTTTACTAGCTTAATGAGCTAGTTTTGACTTAAAATTTTAGGGGCACCCTAGTTTGACCTAGAGTTGACCGTAGTTGCCCCGGTTGACCGCCAAAGTCAAATTTTGACCTAGTTTTAACCTAGAGTTAACTTTTTGGATTCAGAGTTGACTTTTTGACCCAGATTTTACCGGTTTGACCCGTTTGACCTAGAATAACCCTGGAAGCTTATTTTTAGTTATTTTATATTTGTTTAACTCTTTAGAACTCTGTTTAACCTTGCTTTTCGTAATAGATCCTTGCGGCGCCAGTTTGGATCGCCAGTTGCTCAGGACGTCAGGCGAGTACATTCTCTGATAGTTTTTATTATCTGATAATTATTATGATTCGGCTTCTAGTATAGTATTATCTGATTTTCTGGCGTGACACTGACTAGTATTTCTGGATTCATTTACTTGCGATACGTATATTTCATGTTTCTGGCCTCTATTTCTGGAATTATCTACTGGCATCACATCAGGACTCACTACAGGCATCACTCATATTTCTGGCTGGACTCATACTTGATTTACGTGTCGGGTCTTGGATTCACTTGTACTAGTTGGGGCAGGAAAATACTCGAGTAGACATGTAAATATTTTCAACTGAAATCACTGGAATCACCCCCTCTTGTCTAATCTGGAATGATAGCAGCCGCACACCCAGTGTGCGATGAGCCGTACTTACCCCTAGCCATTTATATGTTGAAACAGGTATTTCAGAGATACGAGTTCATTCTTTCTAGTCTGGACTCACTTACACTTCTTGACTGGTCTCACTTATACTTTATGGACTGGACTCTCTTGCTGGACTTACTTCACGTTATTGTGCACACACTTGATCTTAGTTTAGATTTCTTGTATCCTGCAGTCATTATTATCTTACTTCTGATTTTCATGCATCTTTGTCTTTATTCACCAGTTGATGTATATATATATATATATATATATATATATATATATATATATATATATATATATATATATATATATATATATATTCTTTGTTCATACTTTATTTCCTTCACCTTGTGCTACTTGCTATAACTGTTTTATAGTTTTTATCATTTAACTGAAACTGTTGTTAGAGGTGTACTTGCTCCAATCCTGACTGGATATATTTTTTAGAGGATCTGGAAGATTGGTGTCCGACATTTTATGGACCTCAGCCTGTCGATGGTGCAGACAGGGACCCCCTAGTTCAGGAGTGATTTTCGGGTTGGTAGCCGAAATCACTAGGACCTCAGTTGTATTTATTAGCTTTTGCTACCGGGTTTGTCCCCGGCTTTTGGTTTGAGACTTGTATTGTATTTGATTCTGGATATTGTTGTATTATTATTATTGTTGTTGTTGTTTTTAGTAGTAGTTGTTGGTTAGACTTTGTAGCTGTTAGACTTCTTTGTTATCTTATCGTGCTTAGATTCGTGATTGAGTACTTGTGTTATCTTTATCATATTGCTCCTCCGTTTGGAGTTGAGATCTTGACAGGTATATATATTATTGTGTGAGATTGTTAGCTAGACAGTAGACCTAGACAGCGTTCTACCGCCGATACTGCGGCGTAGGCTGGACGTACCCACGACTCATGCCCAATTTTTTTCGGGTGTGGGTCGTGACAGTATGTTATGCGTCGAGTCGATATGCATCAAGGCACTATACGGCGAGGTCGCTATGTGGCAGGGTCTGTTGCTGCTTCCGACGCAGGACGGCACATGTGACGCATGGTTATTTGTGCCATGCTACTACTTTCTACGCAGGGCGGTGTATGGTTTTTTGTGCCATACGGCTGTATCTTTCGGCACTTGGCGATATTGTCTGCTCTGTGCAATACAACGTATATGCAGCTCTGACATCCAAATTTTAGAGGATTTGGTCGGACAGCGTGTATGCGCGCATAGGTGCTGGTTTCCTTTATATATAGAGGTTTTTCTCATTCTTTTGGGTCGTTGGAAGAAAGAAGAGGGGAGTGAGAGATACAGCAACCATAGCAAGTACATGCCCGCATAGAGTTCTATGCACGACCTAGAGCACCCCTCCCACAGATTGTTTTTTCGAGTGATTCCGAAGGTGACTTAGAGCGTTCCAGAAGTTCTCTTGTGAACTTTCTGGATTCGGAGGGCAAATTATCATATAGGATGAATCTTGCTTTGAGCTTCAGTAGTTTTGATCACCCAAGCAAGGAGTTCTCTTGTGTTATTTTCTTCTTGTATTTGTTATATCTTATTGTAGCATCTACGAACGCAAAGAGAAGAATATTTGTAGTTTCTTGTTGCCGTTTATTTTTCTCTTTAGTCAGTTTGTAATATGTTATATATATTGCTTCATTGGTATTGTGTGTCACTTGGGAGCAAACAAGTTTTGCGTGAATCTCAGTGCACCAACTTTTCTTCAAGATCAAGTAGAGAGCAGACTCTGGGGTCTTGCGTGAATCTCTACTCCTGATTTGGATCTCTCATTGTTTTGATCATACTTCGGGACTAACAATCTCAAAGCAAGATCCAAGTAAGAATGGAGAACCGCTCAAACCTTCTCGATATAAGTTTACATAAACTTGAGAAGTTTGATGGCGAACACTACAACATTTTGAAGTTGGTCGATCTTCTTGAAGGAGCTAAACATATCAGATGTAAATGGATCTTCAAGAAGAAGATGAAGGCCGATAGAAATGTTAATGAGTTCAAGGCTAGGCTAGTTGCCAAGGGATTTTCTTATATGATGGGAATTGATTACTTTGACACCTATGCTCCCATTGCATGGATGACAAATATCAGAATGTTGATTGCTCTGGGTGATATTCATAGATTGGTGATTCATCATATGGACGTCAAAACAACATTCCTGAATGGCGAACTGACTGAAGATATTTACATGTTGTAGCTAGAAGATTTTGTCGTCAAGGGCGTTGAAGACAAAGTGTGCAAGCTGGAAAAATCTCTATATGGTCTGAAGCAAGATCCCAAATTATGGCATGAGAAGTTTGACAAAGTCATAAGGTCAAACGGCTACAAGTCAGCAAGATTTATAAGTGTGTTTATACGAAGTTCGCTGGTGATAGAGGTTTCATCATTTGTCTCTATGTGGACAACATGTTAATCCTAGGAACGGATGTAGAATGTGTCACTAAAACAAAGATGTTTCTCTCGTCCAAATTCAGTATGAAGGACATGGGAGATGCGGATGTCATACTAGGGATTAAGATTATCCGGGCTAAAGCTAGGCTTGCTCTATCACAAGCTCACTATATAAAAAAAGATACTCAGATGCTACGGATATCAGGATCTTCCAGGGATTGATACTCCTTACAGGTGTGTCAAGAAACTGAAGCCAAACACAGAAAAAAGTGCATTTGGAATACTCGAGCGTCATTAAAAGTTTGATGTATGCTACGAAAGTCACCAGGCCTGGCATAGCTTTTGTTGTAGGGATGCTGAGTCGATTCATAAGTAATCCAGATTTTCAACACTGGAAGGCTGTGAAGAGGGTGATAAGATACCTCAAAAAGACTCAGAAGTTTGAACTTTGCTACAACGGTTTTCCAACAGTGGTAGAAGGCTTCAGTGATTACAGCTGGTGCTCAGAAGAAGAGAGCTAAAGATCTACATGAGGATATGTCTTCTCCATGGGTGGGGCTGTTATATCATGAAATTCGAAGAAGCAGACTATGCTCTCATATCCGTCTATGGATTCTGAGTTCTATGCACTAGCGGGTACAGCGGATGAAGAAGAATTGCTTTAGGAGCTCATATTTGATCTTCTAGTAGTTGGTGTGCAGATTCTGGCTATACCGATATACTGCGACAACCAGGATGCTGCAGCAGTGGCATCAAACAATCTCTTCAATGGTAAGAAGAGAAATGTGCATCTTCGGCACAGAGTACTGAATAATCTCATCAAGACTGGAGTCATTGCAGTGGTGGATGTTCGGAGTTAGAAGAACATGGCAGATCCGTTCACAAAAGGCTTCAAGCACCAACTGGTCGAGGACACAGCAAAAAAATTAGGCTTGAAGGTCCTCTGATATTGTGTCTTTGTAATCCCACTATTAAGTTTTATACTATTAGTTTTAAAAAAATCTACTAGGCATCTAGCTTTTGGTTCAAGGAATGACCACTGACTGGGAAAATATCATGTACAGTGGGTAGTCTTTAGGGACCTTAAGGATACGTACCTAGAACCACTGTGGTCTGCTATTTTTTCTTTATTATAGAACAAGTCATGTGGAATGATGGCTTCGACGCCTTAACGAGTTCTCAGACCGAGTGAATGTCCGACGTGCGTTACAGGAAGCACAGGTACGTAGTTCAGCACTACAAGAGACTTATATCCTATGTTATAGTGGCGTGACACCATAATAAGGTAAAAGATGTAAAGCCTAACTTTGAACCATGTCACAGCGGCAGTAGCACCGCAGATAGGCAGGTAGTGTAACTACCACTTTTTACCCTAGGAGTATTTTGATAATTTTGCATGTGTAAATTTTATTATATTATATTATGTTAATAGTTAGTCTAGAAATAATTAGTAATGCCTGGAAATAATTAGTGTCAATATTAGTACTAGTTAGTTAGAATTAATTAGTTAGTTGTCATGGAGATAATATTCCCTTTTAGTGTAGAAATTTCTTTCTTTAATTAATTACATTCATTTTTCTCTTTAATTTGAATTTTAATTGGATGATGGAATTGCACAATTAGTAATTAAACCAATTACAAGCCTATGTAGTAGACCACCTTGTCATGAAGAGATTTGAATTTCAATTTTCCTTCATTTATTCCTACTTCTTTTCTAAGCAACACCAATTCATTTCTCTCCTAAATTTAGATCTAGAATTTAATTCTCATTTCATTTTTCACCAAATCATTTCTTCCTTCTTCCTTTGGAGAGCAAGGATCTTGGAGCACAAGGAGGATCTTGAGGATGAGTCCAATTCTTGGAGGATCGTGTCCGACTCTTCTCTTCCGTGTCCAAATACAGAATTCTTCAAAGAGGCTACCAAAATACTAGATAATTCTCTCAATTTTATCAAATTCATGTTTAGGAACACCCCTTGGACCTATAGAAACATTTTCTTAGTTGGAATTGACCATCAATTGGTATATCTAGGTACTATGAGCCTTAAATTTGGTAGGTCTATACTCGCGTCATGTGAAATATTGATTTTAGGGCTTAATTTGGGGCAAATCTGAATTGTGTCCATGTGGTATTTGATTTGTGTCCTCATATGGACTCTTCATGTCTAATTGGTTGTGAGTTGGTATCCGTGTGTCCAAAATTGGATACGGGAGTCTGTATCATGATACACCATGATACGGTAGTGTAGAATTGGTAATTCTTTTGTAATTGTGTTCCATAGTGTCATTTTCCTATAAATCCATTTGTAATACTTATTTGTACTAAATTCTAGTTATATTTTATATATTAGTTGTATTTTATGTATTTTGGTGGTGTTTGGCGATGTGGGATGATTGTGTCATGAGAGTATCCTATAGTTAGTGTGTATCATAGAGTGATGCACTTTTAGTGTCTTTGTTTATGCTTTGTATATATATATTTGTGTGTGTGTGTGTGTGTGTGTGTGTGTGTGTGTGTGTGTGTGTTGATATCTTGTAGTGTGTGCTTGTGCATGTGGGTGGAGGTTTGGTGAATCTTTGAGACATGTATCACTGATACATAAGGTATCAGTGAATTGGTGCTAAGTTGGAGAAGTAGTAGTGTGTGGAGTGTAGGAGTTTTGGAGAGTGTCATGACATGTATCATGATACATGTGAGTATCAGTTGGGAGAAGTAAGTGATGGATGTTTATGGGAGTTGGCTTGAGTAGTGTAGAGTATCATTTATGTATGGTAGGAGTGGTGAGATCCTTGTGCAGGCACGATCCTTGGGCTCCAAACTAATGTATGTTGCTGCAGGAGCTCGAGTGCTCTACCTGCAAAGGAATTGCACACTGTCATGGGGGCTTTGCCTGTGTGCTGCTCTACACACACAGCGCAGAGTAGATGTTGAGGATAGGTCGAGCACTGTGCAGAGTTGGAAAGGGTTCAGAGTAATTGCAGCTTGAGGGAGCATTGTGTTGCTATATTTGTTCAGGTATATACAACAATAGGAGCAGCACTAGAGCAGCAACAGATGACTTGGTGTATAGGAGGTGGTGTTGTGGGGTGTGCTCAACACTGGAATCATGAAGATCATCAACTATTGGGTGCAGAGCAAATCAAGTGTAATGAAAGTGTAAAGCTTGTGTGTAAGTGCACATGATGTTTTGGAAGAGTGCAGACACTACAAGTTCTGAAGTATTATGTATGGAGAGTGCCAGGGTACTAGTGTATCCATGATACATAAGTATATGTGAAGGTGTGCAAGTCTAGATATATGAGTGTGGGTTATATACAGGTAGATAGGTGAGATGAGAGAGTGTGGTATCCTATTGATACCAAATTAGGATGGTGTTAGTGTGTAGTAAGGTATTGGTTAAGTTATAGTAAGGGTAACTTAAATGCATATAGTATTAAGGTAATAGTGGGTATCGAATTTGGGGGTAAGCCAAGGTATTGACACTAGGCATTAGATAATGGGTAAGTTGGTGTCTTGGGTTAAGGTATACTATATATTGATATCATAGAGTGTTTATATATATATATATATATATATATATATATATTATTAGCTGGTATAGTCTAATATTAGCAAGGTAATGATTAGTTTTGATCTAAAAAATTTAGTTTAGCAAGGAATTGACCTAGTTAGACCAAATTTGACCGAGTTTGACCTAGTGTTGACCTAGAGACATAGTTTCAAGCTAGTTTAGTATGTTTATGATTTCAAATAATTGTTTTGACTTGATAATTCATATTTAGGTCTTTGAGGCACCGTTTCGGACACCATTTGATATTCAACATCGGATTTCAGGCGAGTACATTCTCTGACAGTTTTATTTATCTTGATGATTACTATGATACAAGTATTGTAGTGTTATACTTGATTCCTGACACGATGGTACAAAGGCTAGTATATTATATAGACTCTAGTCAGGAGATATCATTTTCCAGTGATATAAACCGTCAATCATCGTGCTCGTGTTATAATCCATGCATCATGATTTACGTGTTATGACGTGTCATGATTTGGATCAACTGTACTAGTCGAAAGACGGGAAAGTATTAGTTGGTTATGTGATCATACCCCATATACGTGCATCATATCTAACCTTGCATCTCATGTATGGTTAGCCTGACCTTTATCCGTGCCACATAGCTTACTATATATGATTGAGCCTGACCTTATTATATACGTGCATCACAGCCAATCATATATAGCTAAGCCCGATCTTATATTCGTGCATCATAGCTAATCATATATGATTGTGCCTGATCCTATATTATATTCGTGCCTCATAGCCAATTATATATGATCTAGCCTGATCCGTGTTCCCAAGTCGACCACATAACGAACTAGTATTTTAAATACTTAGTTATTTGTTGTTATTCCTCTATTTCAGTTATTACCTATTGTCATTACCATTTACCTGTTACTTATCTTCCATCATATATGTGATTTGATATCAGTCTGACTTACATTATGATTCCATTATTCCTTATTCATCATGTATTCTCATTACTTATTGTTTTATAGTCTTTATCAATTTAATTGGAACAGCTGTTAGTTTATGTGCTTCGCTACAATCATGACTGGATAACATTTTTCAGTGTTGACTTCGAAGTGATGCTATAGTCAGGACTACTTTGTATTATGGACTGGATAACATTTTAAATACTTAGTGATGCTAATAGTCTGGTGAGATATAGGCTAGTATTTCTCTATCTCAGTTTTATGTTTGACATCATTTCTCTTAGATTGTTGTTTAGATTATTTCTTCCTTGTTCATTTCTTCCTTTAGATTATTATGATTGAGTACATGATAGAATTAGTTGTATTAGTATGATTCCATTGAGGTTTAAACAGCATTCTACCATCGATGCTGCAGCGTACGTACTCATGTACTCATGCCCCGATCATTCGGGTGTGGTTCGTGACAGGTAGCCTAATGTTGAAAGGTTAGAAAGTTGTAGCACAACACTACTAAGAGGCATGCGTCCTCATGCTATAGTGGGTGACACCACAAGAGGTCATGAACCTCGGCTGAGAGTCATGTCGCAGCGGCGTAGCACCGCACGTAAGCGCAAGGCTTCATGTTAGGATGTAGTACAACACTACTAAGAGGCTGGTGATCTCATGCTATAGTGGGTGACACCACAAGAGGTTGTGGAGCTCGGATGCAAGCCATGTTATAGTGGCGTAGCGTCGCACGAAAGCGCAAGGCTTCATGCTGGGTGATATAATACTCTCTAAGAAGAACTCACCTAAGTGTATGGATAGAGATATGGGTCGTCTCTTGAGGTTAAGCTGGTAGACTCCCAAGATACATACACCGAGACCAGGTCAGTACATGACCTTTAATATGAGACCAGAGGCACAATTGATATTATGTGAGTGGAAAGAATAATAGTTATGGTGCAGAATTCAAGGCTTAGTTCATTCTTGTATCATACTGTTGTTTTACCCATGCGGGGAGATTCAAGTCGTCGACGACATATATCTTAATGCATGATGGACAGTCATTGTAGGGAACGCTCAACCATATATTATGATATATGTGAGGGATTGTTGATGTTTTTCACTTAGCTTTGGGAACTTTAGTCCCACATTGAAAAACCACCAAGGTGTATATCGCATATATAGCTTTGCTTGGTATTGGCGTATGCACATGGGGTGGTGGCCCATATGGAGTGATTTTCCTAGTGGCATTAAGTTTAAATATCATAATAACAATCTTTGTTTTGTCACCACATTTGGAAAGTTTTTCTTAGGCTCGGACTCGAGCTCGGGCGAAGGACGTAAAGTGGCGCTTTGATGTCGCACTTTGCACTTAGCACGTCAGCATCGTCGCATAGCACTCGTGCGCTCGTTTTATGCACGAGTTGCATGCACGGTTGCTAGCTCAGACGTATGCGCGTAAAGTATGCGCTCGGGTATGCAGTTGGCGTTATACGGTGAGTCGGTATGCGGCGAGTCACTATGCATCCATGCGCTATGTGGTAGGTTCTACTGCTACTTTCGGCGCAGGGATGCACATGCGGCGCGTGGTTATCTATGCCATGCTGCAGCGCATGATTTTCTGTGCCATGCGACTGCAGCTTTCGGCGCTTGACGGCGCTTTCTGTTCTCTACAGTACAACGCATATGCGACGCAGGCGGCACATACGGCTCCGACATCCAGATTTTGGATGATTTGGTCGAAAAACACGTTTGCGCACATATGCTCACATATGCGGGCATAGGTGCTGGTTTCCTCTATATATAGAGGGTCTCCTCATTATTTTGGGTCATTGGAAAAAATAAGAGAGCCACAACAGCCATAGCAAGTCCATGCGCGCATAGAGGTCTATGCACGTCCGAGAGCACCCCTTGTACTGATTGTTTTTCAAGTGATTCCGAAGGTGACTTAAAACGTTTCAGAAGTTCTCTTGTGAACTTACTAGATCCTGGGAGCAGATCGTCGTGTAGCATGAATCTTGCTTTGAGCTTCGGTGGATTTGATCATCCCAGGAATTCTCTTGTGTTCTTTTCTTCTTGTATTTGTTCTATATTATTGTAGCGCCTGCAAACGCAAAAAAGACATTTTCAGTTTCTTGTTGCCGTTTCTTTTTTTTCTTTAGTCAGTTTACAATCTGTTTTATATATTGCTTCATTGGTGTTGTGTCACTTGGAAGCAAACGAGTTTTGCATGAATCTCAGTGCACCAACTTCTCTTCAGGATCAAGCAGAGCAAATCCTGAGGTCTTGCGTGGATCTCTACTCCTGATTTGGATCTCTCCTTTTGATCATACTTCCGGACTAACACATTTGACACCATGAGTCCTAGATCACAAAAATGTAACTACAATCCAAACTAACCCTAATAGCAAATGCTAGATACAGCCCGATTTCATTTCATCCTGGCACTAATTTTCACCACAATGCAATAATTAGTCCGATCCAGGAGTCTTTAATGGTTCCGGGAGTTGCCCCTTGCTGTAAAATTTCCTATCGAGCTTGCAAAAGAACTTCGCCTTAGAACTTCATGAAAAGAGTGCACTACCAAGGCCTATAAAACATCACCTTCATGAGAACACGAACAGATCTTGTGAAAACTATAAATACAGCATGAAAGAATGGAAAAAACGGTGGTAAAGCTGGTTCTTGAAAGGAATATCCCATCCAAGAGAAAATTTAAAAGCCACTAAAACGATTCCAAAATACAACTCTGACCAGAAAACGTCAAGAGACTCCAGTCATCCAAAATTGATTTGGTAATACAAGTACCTTAGTTTTACGTGTCAAAAGTTAAATATCAAGAATACAGACATGCTCAAATGTTCAATGACTATATAAGTACATAAACAGGCTCCTGATAACTCAGATCCATCTTCCCTGCTTACCCACTTTGGTTCACCTTCAATAGATGCTCCAGCCAGAGACTTAAGAAAAACAATATTTCTTAGTATAAACTCTCATCTACATAGAAGTGGTTTCAAGCCACACAATACTCCATGTAATAAACAAGTACTACTTGAATGACTAATTGAAAGCCTAGTTGTTAAGTCTGCCTAATATTTCCATTGCGTCAGCAAAGCTTTTTCACCACCCCGTGCAAAGTTAACGGTGAGGTAAAAGGGACAATGATAGAACTGTAGCAGATGTTGGGTTAACTCATCTGGAAATGAAGATCTGCCGCTTGCTGAGCAAGCTCAGCAACCATGGCCTCATCAAAGAACTTGTTGATGCTCACATCCTCACTCATACCCTACAAGAAAGTAGTAAAGCATGTGTGGAAATTAATGAATCTTACTAATTGAAACTAGAACACACCTACTACTATAGGATAATCGTACCTTCCTTCGCCTAGTTTTCACCATGAACTCACGAGCAAGGTGTTGGATCGGTGCTGGTTCGAGCGGACGGAGGACTATACTCTTGTCAAGCGGATCACCCGGAACTATAGCCCAGTGGTCAAACACAGAGAGGCAAAATGCCTGTCCTTGGGTATGGTATCTCAAATCAGTCTCGAACCCGAACGATTCGATTACTGGTAAAAATGCCTGAAAGTTGGTTAAACATTAGAATATCTTGGAAAATACTACATGAGGCTACAAATTCATAGAAGAAAGAAAAAAAAAATTGGAGGGTGGGGTGGACGGGCGGAAGAGAGAAAAGGGAGGGGGGTGGAGATTGAACCTTAACAATGTAAGCAGGAGTCCCAGGCTTAGGAACATCAGCCGTGACATGGCCACGTCTTCGTGATAGCACAGTATAAATTGCTGATACACAATCTATAGGCGTCTGGATCTGAAAGAGTGCAAAGACGGTAAAGAAAAGAAATTTTTTAAACAAGAATTTGAACACATTTGCACCAACAACAACAGCTCAAATATAAGCTAGTATCATTATTACCTCAACATAGTAAACAGGTTCCATAAGTCGCGGTGTCGCCATTAAAAATGCGGAGTAAGCTACACGACGAGCAATTGGAATAATCTGACCACCACCTCGATGCAGAGGCTCAGCAGCAATGGATGCATCTAATATTTTGAACTTTACATTCCGGATGGGCTCATCACAAAGAGGTCCTTCTCGTGCTCCCCACTGGAATCTGAGGCATATAGGCATTTGAATATCTCAGACAGTATTTCCTTTCTCAAGAGGAGAGAGCAGTTACCCACTTCCCTATTCATCAAACTTCTCATATTTCCACTTTTGCCATTTATTTATGGCCTCTGACTTTTCTATAAGCCATAATAAAGTGGTCTGATGGTAATAGAGCAGAAATGCTCTATCCACTTATGAGCATGGACTTCCTGTCTTGTGTAATTATCTACTAGAAAAATCTTACCCCTGAACGATAGAGTCCTTTACAGCATTCAGCAAACTTTTGTCAACTTCACTGGGGAGAGTATCATCTAATAATATGTTTGGTCCCTGCAAAATCAACAGGACATAAATTTCTATAGAAAGTTTCTTTAGTTCTTTGCAGTAAATATAAATTTCTATAGAAAGTTAAGTTCTTTGAAGTAAATATATATCTTGCAGCTGAAAATAATAAGCTCAAAAAATGACCTTCATAGAATTACGTAAATATAAGGTCATGTGTATGGTTTAGAGGTTATTCACACATTGCTACAACAACAGTATGCAATGGTTCGAGGCTACCAATTCGTTGCTACACTAATAGTTAAGGCTGTCAATGTGCTGGATTCAAGTCAGGTTTATGTAATATCCGAACACGAACCCTCTACCCTCTACGGATTCGGGTGCTGGTCAAATTCCTTCTCGTCTAATTGGGTCCTGGTCGGGTTTCAGATTTTATGTAGTTGTATATCATGCTATCTGAAAGTATCGTCTTACTTAAGATAACTAAACTATCATTTACTTGGAAGCATCAGATGACTTTTACTGCAACAACAGTTTAGATGGCTCTCACAAGTGATACATACTAATATTTTTGAGTCTTGGTTATCTAAAGTTTGATAGAGCATTCAAACTTTTCAATCAGATTTATGTGGTAAACTTGATGTTCGCTATATGTAGATCTCTTTTGGGTTTCTTATGTGGCTTTGGGCTCAGGTAAGGTCATATCCAAGTCCAAAACCTAACCATTAAGGATTTCGAGATCCAAACCTTGTGCTTCTACTGGGTTGGGTTTTCGGTTACCATTAACAGCCCTAATAACATTAGTAAAGGCGTTACTTCAACTCTTAAAATCAAAGAGTGAATAATTGTCTGCAAGTGTCACTATGGAATCAAGGTTATCTGATATAAAAGTTCTATATAGGAGAAAACTAAGGAGTGTACAACATAGCGATGTTACAAACTAGTCTCAACCTTTTATTGGATTATTCTCATAAAATACCTTGCATAAAAGCTAAAATCGACATTGTTAATTTGCAGAATATTAGTATCCATATCGTAGTTATTCAACATGCACCAATAAGGAATTATCAGATATGTAAATTACCTTACGCTTATTATACAATAAGTTATCTTAAGATGTAAAGATAAAAAAGGTCTTTCCAATACACCCCTGAAATCTCTCTGATCCATTTTCAACCCATAAATCTTTCTTATATTACCCACTAACCTGCAGTCCTGCGTTACATCAGGCCAAGCCGTTCCCAGCAATATCGGTCACAGGAATCTCAAAGTAGCCCCCTCCTACCTCTGCCACCCAACAACAGCCCGTAACCACCACTCTACCTCGACAGAGAACTCAGTCTCCCTCCATCTTCCCTCCAAAGACCATCCATAGTCTATCAGCATTGATGGTTAGTGAAGGCACTAAATGCCCCCCCACATACGTTTTTGTAGAACACAAATACCCAACTGGATTTGAATTTTGGGCACATATCCAGCATGGACTGGGCACAATCAAACGAAGATGTCCAAAGCCACTAATAACTAATTTGTTTTTACAGATACATGAAGAATAGGATATACCTGTTATTTTGTATTGACATGCTTCAAAATTTTACGAGCAGACTTTCGAGCTGCCTACACTTTTCTAGAACCATTGCCCACCTTAATTTCTATGCAGAATGGAATGTTAAAGAAGAAACATTATTTATGATCATGTACTGGAAATCATTGTCTGGAAAGACAAGTGATGGAGGAGCAGACTAGAATTTGTTCAAGTCAATTCGAGTTTGAATTCAGTTGGATGAGATCTATTTGAAGATAAAGATATTAGGTTCTTTTAGCTGGTTTGCTTTAGGATTTGGTTGGTTAATTTCAGTTTATTTGCTCCTATCTAGAAACATAGCCCAGATTGTTATAATTTCTGTTCCAGAATTATTGGGAACTAATGAAGAGTTGAAAGTTTATATGTGCCACGATGAGATTGCTTATCTAAATAAATTCTCGTGTTATTTCTTCATTATTTCTCTTGTTATAAAATTCCCAAATCCTTAAATCCATCTCTCCTGATTTTGCTGCTGTTGGAATGCCATACTCAAACAGACCCACTTCTGGTCCAAAACCAGACAACAGGGAGTTTCTTGTGCTGCTCTCCTGTACTGCCATCAAGAACAGAAACCAACTTTGGGTTTCCTTTAGTCTGCCAACAGAGGTCAGATTGCCTCCTGCGGGTCACCATCTGGTGCACTTCCCTTCTGACAGGTCGCCACTCCCCCAACGGCACCAGAGACACCCACCAGCCCTCACGTTAACAAAAACCAATTTTGGGTTTCCTTTAGTCTGCCAACAGAGGTCAGGTTGCCTCCAGCGGGTCACCGACTGCCCACATCCCTTCTCGCAGGTCGCCAGCAACTCACAACTCCCCTGACGGCACCAGGGACACCCACCAGCCAACATGTTAAATGTGTCAAGTCCGCACACAACCAATCTTAGGTCAGACATCGATCAATCAGCAGCCATCGGCTTCCCGTTCTCCGAGTGTCATCATCAACAGCTACCCATCTCTCAGAGCCGTATATGCCAGCAACCCTCTTATGCACAGCAGTCACAAATAGCCCCATTCGACCTCCTCCGTGACTTATCTATGACTGTCAACAAGAATTCAGGATCTCATTGAAATGCAGGTTGACCTTTGGGATCTTGGACTGAGGGGGCTAGCTGCTTGAAATAGTACTCTTTGGAACAAAATCAACTCATTGTAATTGCTGGGATGGCTTTGGGAGATGAACCCTTGTATCCGTCTTAATTCAATTGTTAATTAATAAGGTTGGAAAGGGTTGTTTGTTAGTAGAATATTTATAATTATTGCTTTACAATTAGCCTCGTGTTAAATCTCAGACTATTAATTTGTGAATCAGCCCACCTCAATTGCCCTGTAGGTCGTGTCTATCAATCGGCTCATGATGACGGTATATAATATTAAAACTGTACCCTTGAGTTATTGTTCCCTAATAATCCTACAGAGATGATATCTTTTATCATATCGTAAGACAACATCTTCAACCTTCTCAAACGTAACCGTGCAGATTTCAGATTGTAACAAGCGCTAGGAGGGCGGGCACCAGCCGCCTAGCCCCTAGCCCGCTTAAAAAAAAGGAAAAAGGAAAAAAGATGGTGGTGTAAAACAAAAGTATCAAACAAAGTCTGCGCCACTGTCTTTTTGTTTTCGACTTTTTTGTTTTCAAGTCTCAAGCAAAAAAGAAAACAAAAAAAATATATGCTCCGTCTCTGATGCTGATGCCTGCTGGTATGGAAAAAAAATGGTGGTGCGCAAAAGAAAGAATGGTGGTGTAAAACAAAAGAAATGGTATGGAAAAGAAAGAAAAAAGTATTTAAGATCTAAAAAAAATGTGTGGCTAAGAGGCTAAGATTGCTTGTTACAATAATGGTGCAATAAGCTTTGGTGCAATATCTCGTCCCTGTATATGTATATATATATATATATATATATATATATATTACAACTTGATACTCTCAACTATCCAAAATGTTCAACTTGACACCCTCAACTTTGATATGTGCTAACTTAATACCCTAAAAAAAGACCAAATTGTCCCTCTCCACTCTCTCTCCCCTCCCCTCTCCCTCTCCGGCAACCCCCCCCCTCCGTCTCCAGCGCCCAGAGGGAGGGGAGGGCCACAGCAGCAAGTAGCGGCGGCAGCCGGAGATGGACGCATGGGTGGCATGCGGCGCGGGTAGGGGGGATCGTCGGGGCGGGTAGGAGGGTTGGTCGCCGGGGCAGATAGGGAGGGGGGGAGGGCAGGTAGGGGGATGGGTCGCCGGGGGCGGGTAGGGGGATGGGTCACCGAAGCAGCCGGAGGAGGGGATGGAGTTGTTAGGGAAGGTAATTTAGGAATAAATAAAATTTTGGATATCAAGTTTAAAATATTAGTTGAGATAGGGTATTAAGTTAGCACCTATCAAAGTTGACGGTATCAAGTTGAACATTTTGGATAGTTGAGGGTATCAAATTAAAATTTAGCATATATATATATATATATATACTTCTTTCTCTCTCTCTCAATCTCTCTCTCTCTCTCTCTCGATTTGGGGTCGGTCACAACATTTGGATTTTTAAGTTTCGGTTCAAATTTCGGGGGTGGAATCAAATCTAGACCCAAAAAGAAAAGAAAAAATTGCACCATAAGCCTAGGCAGCCACCTAGGCAACTCGGCGACTGCTACTAGGCGGCAGGCTACCCACCCAGCCCCGACTAGTCGCCCGATCTTTTACCCCACCACTCCGGTGGAAGTTTAGGCGAAGGGGTGGCCGACTAGCGCCTAAGCGGCCGCTTTTTATAACACTACCGATCATCAACCAATACCAAATGCAAATATATTATTCCTTCTCCGATAATTCAATCCACTCAGATCTAGAATACTTGAACCAAGGACATTTTAACTTGATGGATTAGCATATAATGGATAATGGTGAAGGTTTTAAGTATCAACCGAAACTTATATGTTTCAGCCGTTCTGGACGGGTATTGGAAGGTTCCAAACCACCCAAACTGACAGATTCAAAACCAAACCACCAAAAACTGCCAAAACCACTCATAGAAAGGGTTTGAAACCGATACAGAAACCAAGTTTCTCAAGATTACTAATGCTTTTAGGCTCGCTAATAGTCAACTGACATGTACTCCAAGCCAATGCAAACTCTCTTTTTCTTGATTAACCTACACTTGACATGCTTGAGAACACACTTGGGCTTCTCTCCAGTCGTTGACCCACATTATTTTCTCCTGATACTGGAATCATATAAAGGAATGTTCTACTCAGGTATTGGGTATTCAGTATTGTTGGACTCAAATGTTATAGTTCCATAATGCTACTAGGTAATAAAGCACCGAGTCACTATCCATCACCTACCCAATACCATTATTGGATCATAACAGCCACTTCAGTGTAATCTCCTAACTAAAATATATAGAATAGCCAGGCGACCAGTCAGAATGCATGATTCAAATACTTTACCTGTTTATCTGGTCCAAAAGCCCATATAGACCTTGCAGAAAGCAAATCCCATTCATATTTTTGTTGCATGAAGTCACCAATTTTCTTCTGGCTCCAGTCAATACTAACAACACCATTTTCAATGTCCTCAGCCAGCCCCTTCTCCAGGGGTTCTGCAATCTGTATGCAACAAAAAACTTACTCAAATATGTAATGTGATGGCTATGTAACTACTACAATCTCTATGTGAGAACTAATACCCAAAAATAAGAGTTTGACAGGCATTGCAGAAGTTACCATTGTAATCTTATTCTTTTTGTTGGGTGTTTCAGCAAAACACTTCATTGAAGATGACTCCACAACTGTTTCACAAAAAGAGACCACAGGATCTGCCACCTACACCAATATAATGAAAGCAAAGATGATATTTGCATATACAAATGTCAGCGAAATGCTAGCACTTAATAGATGGGTATCATAGATTCAAATATACCTTAACCTCCACCTCGGAGTAGAGTTCCCTAAGATCCTTCATGATGGAATCCAGATAAATCTCGCCAGTGCCTAGTATTGTATGCTCTCCAGACTCCTCAACCTTAGTAATAGCCAGCGGGTAGCTCTTACTGATTTTTCGCAGGCCCTCCACCATCTTGGGCAGCTCACTTGGATTCAATGGTTCAGTTGCCGTCTTCACAACTGGCAATGTATTGAAGCGAAGAGGCCGAAAGATATAAATATCTTCGTCCATATCCAAAGGGCACAATGTTGCAGTCTTCATAATTGATGCATCGACACCTTCAATGAGAACCCATGAACCAGCAGGCGCCTTACTGATGGGAATCCTGTACCGTGCCTGATACACCCAGAGTTTGGTGACTTCTTTCACTGTCATGTCCTCTTCGTCGTCTGGGGAGTATTTTTCTCCCAGCACTCGCAAAGTCTGACCAGTTTGGATAGTACCACTGTAAACTCTCCCAAAAGCATCAAAAACACTGCAGTCAGACTTGGGATAGAGTTTTGTAACGTTAACCATCAGAGGCCCAGAAGGATCACAATCTTTCATGGCCTCTGCAATGTAGGAATCTTGAGGGCCAGTGTATATGTGTTCTACCTTCTTCGAGGCAGCATCTTTGGCAGAGGGGATATGCTGGACTAGCATGTCTGTAAAGCCAGTGGCGGATCCAAAGACAGAACTGCAAGCTAACCTCAATAGAGGCCTCACATTCAACTCATAAGCTGCATTACTTAGTGTGACTCCAAGTTCTGAGAGTGTGGCCTCAACACTCTTCTTATGCTCTCCAATCACTTGACTATAGATTTTGTAAAGTGGTTCCAGAATGAACTGCACAAAGGATCTTTCACCTCCACCCATTGGAGGTTTCTTCCTGAATGTCCTAGTGTCTGGATGATAGTAGAGGTCTCCCCACAGACGGGAAGCAAATTTGGCAGAGTCAAATGGTATACCATGAAGTTTTACATATAGTTTAGCAAATGACTGAAGAGTAAAGGACCATCCTGCACTAGCACTAGCAAAACATACATTTCCAAGGGCAGGATCAATCATCTGAGTGCATCCTGCAGTGCTGGAGAAAGAAGAGATAAGTTCATTGATGGCTTCCAATGTATGTCGCAACTTGAAGTAAGCATCAGCTGGTGGAAGCTTAAGTTCTGTTATCAGCCTATCAACCTAAAAGACACAGAGTATATAAAAGTTGTCAATGAGTCTGAGATTAAGGTGAGAAAAAAAAAACAAATCATTACATGAAGGTTGGGAAAGACGGATGCAAGTGTTACCTTATTTATCACAACCACAATTGGAAGTCTTTCTTGTATTGCGTGGCGTATAGCCCTCTCCGTATTTACCTACTCATAGATATGGGCAAGGTGTCAGGTTCAATGACCATATAAATGAAAACTTAAATAGAAAACCATATATCAATAATGAAAAAAACTAATATAGAGAATGATATGTCGATAGTTAAAGATAAGAACAACTCATTTCATGTGTAAGTTACAAATGATGCTTGCTTGATTTACGAGCCTAAAAGCATACAATGTTACATAGACAATAGATAAATCATTGTGCGTGGAGCAAGGCTGCAAGAATCAACAAGTAAAAGCTAGATTACTATCACTCAGTTCCTATAACGACCTAAACAGAAGGGAATTTTCATCCAGCAAGTTCCATAAGCTAAAAAAAAAGTTCCGAGTTCCATTAGACTCCTGCTTATACAAGGTCCAGGGCGGCGATTGATGGAGATCCGGTTCGAGTCTACATTCGTGGGTCAAGGTGTAGGAGAGTTTCATACTAGTTTTGTTATCTTTTATGTAGTGTGTTTTTATTTTAGTTGGATCTATTTGGGTTCAGTTGAGCCTAGTAGTGTCATGCTTCTATGGGCTTGCAATTTTTATTACAGGTGGAGACTTGGATGCATTTTACCAACCCAAGGTCTAAATATATTGATGTAATCCATCTGTTGAGACTTGATGAATGAATACAGATATTTTGGACTAATGTCAATTGAGAGAATGCATATGATATGTAACAGGTGTGAAGCCTAAACCACAACCTGAACTTTCTCTTCCTTTTCTCCTCCTTGCATAGCATCTGGCATCTCTCACATGGTCATCCCCTCTCTTTCTTCCTTGCATAACCATCAGTTTTCGACACCCATCCTAGCACCATGCACTCAAAGTTCAAGATCCAACCTTGGCATCACTGTTGATCGTTGGAACACAAACACAAAGCTTGAGAGGTTGCGAAATCCCTTGCAAGAACAGAACTGCCAGATTTAAAAATGCAGATCTTCTCCATCAATCCTCAAGTACAACTCTAACCTTGCTATCTACTTGATTTCAAATATTGTGATTTCATTTCCTAGGTTGTATAGAAGCTAAATGCGCTTTCATCTCACCCAGTACAAAAACATATTCCCCTTGTCTCTCCTCCAACGTATGCCATCGTCTTTCTGGTCAACTGATCAACGAGCAATGGTAACATACTATAACTTTTTTAATATATTCAGTATAGACTAATACATACTATTATATATTTATTGCGAAGATACAAAGCTATTTTAGAAGTTGTGGGTATAGTAAACAAGGATCCATATAATATGATGATATTTTCGATTAATACTATTTGACTCTTCAACAAATCATTTATACTTTTATATATTAACTTATTATTTAATACATTCAATACTAACTAGGAAGCCCGGACACTCCAAAAAAAATGTGTGACGTGTTGTGTCAGACACGTATCAGACACTCCAAAATACATTAGGCACAACAAAATAGGTGCCTTGTCCGTGTAGCCGTATCTTTGATGTGTCGTGTTGTACCTGTTTCCGTGCAACATAGAATACTAATATAAACAAACTATTATTACTTATTAGTCATTAATTTAAAATATTTATATTTTCCAATATGTTAAAGTCCAAATTTACCTATATTACTATCATTTGCACCAAATGTCGTGACTGATCTTGGACCTAACTTGAGTTTATCCCTAACTGAACTAAGTCCTATCAATCAATTCAATCCTCAAAACAAATTTGAAAGTCAGAAAGGTAGGATTTGGGTCCTCACATGTCTTAAACCTTAATCCGCGTACTGATGTCAAAACTCAAAAGAGAGTGGGGATGTGAAATTCAAGTGCATTTTTATATAGAACATAGTCGAATAGTCAGATTAAAGCTGGTTACGACTTGAAACCGCCCAGAGTTTTATGATGAATGTGTCCGTTACATCTTCTATGAAGAGGATCCAAACCTGACATGGAGTTTGGTTAAAAGCCTAATACTTGATGCTTTTATTTTAAGATCTTCAACTTGGAAATTTTGCAAATAAGCCTATTCACCGGTTACATTGCAATATGAACGTGTAAGAAAAAGGAAGACCAAAAGCCTTCTGATCATCTCAGCAGTCTTTGCTTTTCTTTACTTTCAATTACTATCCAATATGAAAGTTTTGTTTTCCTAACAAAATGTATCAAATCAAACCACCCAATAACTATAGTTCTAAACCCACATATCTATGCTTCCTAGAATGATGGTGCCCTATACATCAATTCTTTGTTCCATTTGAAGGACTATAAATTGAGGAGGGGAAAAAGAGAGAGGATGAGGATGAGGGTATTACCATAACTCCTTCGGCAGCATCGATGACGAGTACGGCCCCGTCCGCCAGGTGCAGCGCGGCAGTCATCTCGTCGGAGAAGTTGACGTGTCCGGGGGTGTCCATGATGTTGCACAGGTAGCTCTTCCCGTTCCCATTCTCAAGCACAAGGCTCATGGGCATGCACTTGATGGAGATCCTCCTCTCCTGCTCGTCGATCCGGGTGTCGGTGTACCTGACATGCTTCTCCCTCTCGGAGTCGAAGGTGTTGAAGGTGTGGGTCTGCTCCACCAGCATGTCCATGAAGAGGGTCTTCCCGTGCTGGAGGTGGCCGACGAGGGCGACGTGGCGGACGAGGGAGGGGTTGGAGGCGAGGCCGAGGAGGAAGTCGGTGGAGACGATGCTGGTGGAGGAGGAGTCCCTGGAGGAGGGGGTGACCTCATAGCGGACGGTGCGGACGGGCTTGATGATGGGCTGCTCGAGGGGCTGCTCGTCCTCGTCCATCACCAGGGTCTCCACGCCTTCGCCGTAGGTCTCCTCGGCGGTCGGGTAGTACTTCTTGTCCTCCGCGAGGACGATCTGGGAAGCGGAGGGGTCAGCGTCGTCCATTTCCTCGTCGGAGGTGGCGCCGGCACCGGCACCGGCATGGAGGAAGTTCCCGTTGGAGGCGACTTCGCCGTCGGAGCCAGCGGGGGAGGGGGATCTTCCGCCGCCGGGAGAGGAGTCGGAGTCGGAGTCGGCATCGGAGGCGATCTCGGGGCCGATGTAGTTGCCGAATTCGTCGTAGAGGGAGTCGTCCATTGCTGCTCAGTTGATATATGTTTGCTTGCTAGCTTGCTAGCTTGCTAGCTAGGGTTTGGCAGAAAGGAGAGAGTGAACGAATTGGGAATACTGGGTTTTAGCTGTAGGACTTCTTATTGAAATTAGGGTTTGTGGTGCAACCGAAGGGTCGGACGGTTGGACTAGTGAGTAACAATTTAATAATAATTAGACTAAAAAATATGAAGCGATAAGGGCACTACATATTTTACGGGGCCATTAAAATTTTACCAAAAATTACAAGTTTCTCACTCCTAAAAGTTACTTAGGACTAGCCCACACCAAACTATATAAGTAAAAATTATTTCTATTGTTTATTTTTCATTTCACCCTCACATGAAGAACTCTCTCATTCTCCAAGTCCAAAAATCTAAACCTAACTTTGGAATTTGATAGTTGTGGTCCCAAGTGGAAGAAAATTTTGCTTTGGTGATTGTCCAACGAATATTCTTCCGGTATGTCTTCGACAACAAACGATGAATAAGTTTTGCGATTGTCACAAAAGTATTTAGTTTTATTTGACTATTGTAGGAGCGATGCATGAAATTATCTTCGATGAAGAAGTCGGATCATGCAATCCATAAAATATGCACTCCGGTCCTTCCGAAGAACATGCGGTTGTTCCGAAGCACGTACGGTACATAAAATGACAACCCTATTTCGACAGTCATCGTGTAAGGACTGTATAAAATTCGACAGTCCTATATAAATATAGGACTGTCAATAATTCGACAGTCCTATATAAATATAGGACTATCATAATTTCGACAGTCCTATATACTAAGTGGACTATCAAAATAGTGACAGTCCTGAATCTTAAAGACTGTAAATTATTTGAACTGCCAATTATTTAAAGTTATTAATTTTTAGATTATTTTATATTGGTTATGGGACCAACCTTGTACATATGTTATGGTACATCCTGCTATTGGGGTTGATATGGAGGATATATTATCAACGAATATTCAATTTGCATCCCAGGAAGAAGCATTAGATTGGTGCAGAGAAGTTGGAGGACGACATAACATAGTCATTGTCATTGCAAGATCCATCAGATCTCGGCCGGACCGAAAATATGTAGAGCTGGGCTGCGAAAGAGGTGTGTTCAAGGATCATCATAAAAAAGGGTGTTGTTGAAAAAAAAATCCCTAAGAAAAACGTTGGGACGAGAAAATATGGTTGTCCATTTAAGGTGTTGATTGTAAAAGTAGAAGATGTGAAGTGGATAATCGAAGTTAAGAATGGAAGACACAATCATCCTATTCCAAGGACACTTACGGGTCATGCCTACGTGGCACGGTTGAAGGAGGATGAGAGAAAGTTGGTTGAAGAATTGTTCCTTTCCGGAGTTGCACCGAAACAAATATATTTTGTCGTGCGACAAAAAGAAGATGGGAACAAGTCAACCATGAGGACGATCTATAATAGTTTGGCCAGAGCAAAATATAATAGTATGAAAGGAAGAATGGCGATGCAGCAAGTATTGAAGTTACTTGGGGAGCATCACTACGTGGAGTACCATAGAAGACATCCACAAAATGATGAACTCCTTTCATTGTTTTGGGCTCATCCTGATTGCACACACTTAGCTCGGTCCTTCGCAGACGTGTTGGCCCTTGATTGTACATATAAGACCAACAAGTTCAAGATGCCTCTTTTTCACGTTGTTGGGTTTATGTCTACGGGAAAAATATTTTCAGTCGCTTTTTATTTTATGAAGAGTGAGACAGTAGAGGATTACACTTGGGCGTTGAGGAAACTACAATCCCTTTACACAGGATACAAAGAGCCCTCTGTTTTTGTTATCAACAGAGAATATGCGCTGATAAATGCTATAGATATTGTATTTTCTCATGTGCATAGACTACTATGCACTTGGCATTTAATTGAAATATCCAAGCTCAATGCAAGAGAAAATTTAAAAATGTGGACGGTAAAATCGACATGCTTCGCTTCGAAGAATTCTATAGTGATTGGAGTCTTGTATGGCGAGCAAGTACTACAGACAGCTACGACACAACATGATACATGTTCCAACAAAAGTGGGAGACGAGTATGTCACGCCCCAGTCCCAAAATATCGAGGGACTAGACACGTGGCAATGGCCAGCAGCACACACCAATGGACAAACCCAATTTAATGGATCCATCGGAGTGTGCTTAAGCTGTATTATAATAGTCAGGGTTTACTAATCTCATCCATAGAACATCATGAACTAAAACCAAACTGAATTAAAATGCTGAAAGTAAAGTTACTGTCGAATATCCAGCAAGAAATAATACTAAGTCGGGTGGAGACAAATCCACTACCGATAAACAAGAGAATAAAGACAAGAAAAAGATAACTAAAATATGCTAGACAGTAATTAAGAAGCAAGGCCATCAACTGCAATCAAACTCTCATCTGGTGTCGGTCCGTAAGCTGCGGTACTCCTTATCTGCTAAATCTGGAGAACAAAACCAGGTCCTCAGGGGACATAGCAAGATACAAAAGAATACGAGCCAAATATAGTAAATGACATGCAAGATAGAGAAGAAAGTAAACACTAGCAAATAAGACACGAGAAATCACTATATCTAAGACAGTGGCATGCCAGTGATGCTGTCAGACATGACTACTAGCAATCGGGGTAATCGCATCTCAATGGGAGATCATGATCCTATAGAAAGCAGTCCAACGGGGACTCACAGTCTATAGTATGTCTCTTTTGCAGCCCAACGGGAGCTCACGAAGGAGGTAGTCAAATGAACAATTCTCTATTGCAGTACTATGGGTACTCACAATCGAGGTTTGCTCAAGTGTAGTCAACGTCCAATAACAATCATCTAGGAACTGAGAAATCAGTCAAGTCAACTCCAGGAATGCAGAGTAAACAATATGTCTATGGAACAAGTAGTGATCCAAGGAAAAGAGCAAATAATGTACATGCACGCCAAACGAGAAAATAAAACTAGAGCAGCAGGAATAAATCAACAAGCATCAAGAACTATATATGACAGGAAAGTAACAATTGAAAAGCATGCAACCATTGTACAAATATCTTGCAAGACAATGAAAAATAATTCAGGAGATAAGCAACAAAACTGCAGGATTTGGCAAGGTATACTTGCCTGGGTTTTGTCTCCAATTGTAGCTCTGACTTCAGCGGGGATTGCAGGCAGTACTCCGGTTGCTAAAACAGACATCACCATCAGGTCCAGAAAATATTAAACAGCTAGGATTGCCTGTCCTTGAGTCCAATTTGGAGACAAGGGCAAAAACGTCATTTTCGGGGCAAACGGGGTCCAAATGTGGGCCGCTTTGCACCGAAAAATGCGTCAGGGTCAAAGGTCTCAAAAATAGTCCAACTTAGTGTCAACAGGTCAGGAACGATGATACGAACCCAACGGAACTTCCAGATTTGGATTCCGATGAGCCCTTCTCAAAATCGCCCGTCAAGTGGAGTCTGTGGGGCCAACGACACGCAATTTTGTCAAAGTTCTCAGAATCAAACCAAACTTGATTCACAGGACCAGCGTATTGCTACGAGTCCGATGACGCAAGTTTCGTCTCGATCCGACGTGTGTACACTAAGTTACAGCAAGAAACAGAAAAGTCGGATACGGGGCGGTGTCCGCGGATACGTACTGATTCCGGTGTGCACGCACATCCGAATCAGCTTCTGCAAAATCCCGCACGTCCGTATCAACGACGCGCACGTATCTGTGAAGACCGCACGCGACCAAGTCGTCCCGTTTGGCGGGGCGTACTCGATTCCGAGGTGAAACAGGGCTAAGATTTTCCTGTTTTTGGATCGCGGTTCGCGATCGCCACAGGTCGCGATGCCCCGAGCGGTTTACACGGGCACCGAGGGGGTCATACAGGCTACGCGATACAATTTACGGAATCGAAATCCGAGCTACGAGCAAGAAGATATGAATACCTGAACTGGGCTTGAAAATAGCGTATCTCGTGTCCGCCTCGTGTCCTGGACACTGTGTCCCAACCGTGTCCGAGCTAGGGCATCCGTGTCAGGCCGCGGGGAGCGGGGGTTCTGGTCGGCTGCGGTCGGTGGAAGCTCGAGGAGGTCCTGGGCGGCCGAGCGGCGAGGTCCGGAGGACGGCCGACGACTGGAGCGGGCGGGGGAAACTGCTGCTACGGCTGGGGCTTGCGACCGAGCGGGGAAGGAAGAAGAAGGAGGAGAGGGCCGGGCTGCCGTCGATGGAGCTGGTGGGAGATGGAGCAGCCTGTGGTCGAGGCTGGGGAGAGGGAGGCGGGTTCAGGCGAGGGGCCGAGTGGCGTCAGGCGGAGGACGGCGTGCTGGGGCGGCGCGCGGCACGGCGGG
The DNA here is from genome assembly GCA_036927795.1 of Iris macrosiphon. Taxonomy (NCBI): domain Eukaryota; kingdom Viridiplantae; phylum Streptophyta; class Magnoliopsida; order Asparagales; family Iridaceae; genus Iris; species Iris macrosiphon. The sequence continues at coordinate 73,503,849 of JAYESA010000004.1, forward strand.
GAGGTGAGCGTCGGCGGAGGGGAGAGGAGATATGGCCGGCTGGGGCTTATATAGGAAGGAGGAGGAAGACAGGCGGAGGCCGTTGCGGGGAGAGGAGGCGGAGGGTCGGGGAAGATGGAGAGCGGTGGCGGCGGGCGTTCGCAGGGAGCCGGAGGGTCGCCGGCGGCGGGGGTAGGTCAGGGGTCGGGTGAACGTTTGGGAGGGGAAAGGTTATCGGGTTGCGGGTTGGAGTGGGTTGCGGGTTGGGCGGACCCGGCCCGACCCGCTAGTCTGAATTGGGTTTGGGTTGGGTTGGTTAGACCGGGTCGGTTAATTTTGGGTTCGGTTAATTTTGGTTTAATGTTGGGTTTAATTAATTTGTTAAAATAAATAATAGTTTTTAATGCTTTAAAAATTCATCCGGGATCCAATAAATTCCCAGAAAATTACCCTATGTCTAGTTTTCTATTTTACACCATAAAATATTATTTTTATAATATTTTAATATTAATTAATAACATTTAAAAATCCTTTTAAAAATTAAAATACCTTATTTAAATTACAGAAAAATCCAAGAAAATTCCAGAAATTCAGAAAAATCCAAATTTAAAAATTCTTGAAAATCAGGGGGATTACAGAGTAATCCGACATGCATATCTTATATCAAAGATACTTGGATAGAACCACATAAAGAACAATTCGTCTTAGCATGGACGAACATGGTGAAGCATTATGGCACCATTACTACGAACCGGGTCGAAGGATCACACTCCAGTTTAAAAAGATATCTACGGTCATCGGTCGATAATTTTTCTCTGTTTGGCAATCGATTCATTTGATGATTATTTCCACGGTGAACGAGATTGTAGCATCATTTGAGATGAGCCTCAATATTGCAAAGCATGAATACAAGCATGAACACCTCTTTGATGGTTTAATCCATGTAGTATCTCACAAGGCCTTGGGCTTATTGTTTGAGAAGATTTGTAGGTCGAAGTTGGTTGGTTATGATTCCGAGGTTTGTGGTTGTTCATATCGACATTCACTCGGCCTTCCTTGTGCACATGAGATTAACGAATATCGTCATTAATCTATACCTATTCCAAAAGATGGTGTTGATCAACGTTGGAGACAGCTGTCGATAATACCGACGGTGGAAGTTTACGATGATTTTTTTTTTTTTGCCATAAGTGAAACTCCTGCACGCAAGGTGGTGTATCGCATCAGAACCGGAAAGAAGATCCATTGAGGTTAAAATCCAAGAAATTGTAGTCCCGGTGTAAGCCCCCTGATTTTCAGAATTTTAATTTGGATTTTTCTGCAATTTTCCGGGATTCTCTGTAATTAAAATCTAGGCCTTTGGCAATTTAATAATTTTTAATTGCAGTTAATTCATATTAAAATATTATGGAAATAATATTTTATGGTGTAAAATAGAAAACCGGACATAGGGTAATTTTCCAGGAATTTATTGGACTCCGGAAACCCGTTTAAAGCCCTGAAACCCGAAGTACATTTAAACTGAATTTAACCCGTGCCAAACGCCCGACATCCTCATGAGAGCCGAAGCCAAGCCCACGGAGCGTCGACCCAGCCCAAATCCTAGGTCAAACCCTACTCTAATTTTCGTATGTATAAATACGTACTTCTCCTAGTTTTCTCCACAAAATAAAAAGAAAAGATCCCAAATCTCTAATCCCCAAATTCCTAATCCCAAATCCCTAAATCCTAACCTAACCCTAACCCTAAGCGGTCACCCTCTTCCTGTTGACCTAGCCCCGCCGGAGCCCGACCTCTACTCCACTGCCGACCCCTCTCCGCTCGACCGGACGACTCCTTCCCCGCCGACAACTCCCCACGCCGCCTAGCGCCTCCGCTGACCTCATCTACTCTCCGCCCTAGCCGCTGCCCTCGACGAACCGAAGCTCCACCCAGCCTCCTCCTCAACTCCCTCGGCTTCGTCCCTTCCGACGAGTCAGCAGCCGCCGACCGCTGCCCTAACTCGACGAGCCCCTCTCCTTCTTCCTCCTTCCCAGAACTCTCGCCCTCTCCTCAGTCGCAGCCACGACGCTCCCAGCCGCAACTCCGTCGACCCGTCTCCCGCCCCTCTCCTCGACGATCCTCCGCCTCGACCCTCCACCGTCGGCCATCTCCCCATCCCACAGCAGCCCCTCGACAACACCTCGACGCACTCGCAGCCCTCCGCCTGAGCCGCCCGGTCCCATCACCACCACTCACCGACCTCCACCCAGCTCCGACTAGCCCGTGCCCTAGCAGGCCATCTACGCCCTCCTCCAGCCAGCCCCGACGTCCCAGTATCGAGTCCCAAACCCTAAACCCTAGGAAGCAGCGGACACGAAATAGTATAGCAGACACATCACCAGACATGGACTCGGACACGACTCGGACACAGGAAATCAGTCTTCTCGGAGCCCTGTTCAGGTATTGTTTTCTCTCACCTCGCAACTCCGTTTTCGATTCCGTCAGTTTCTACGCGTAGACTGTATAACCCTCTCGGTGACCGTGCAACCCGCTCGGTGCATCGCGTCCTGTGGTGATCGCACACCGCGATCCAAAAACAGGAAAAACAATGTCCTGTTTCACCCCGGAACTGAGTGCGCCCCGCCAAACGGGACGACTTGGTCGCACGCGATCTTTACCAAAACGTGCGTGTCATTGATACGGTCGTGTAGGATTTCGCAGAAGTTGATTTGGATGTGCGTGCACACCGAAATCAACGCGTATCCGCGGACACCACCCCGTATCCGTCCTTTCTGGAACACATTGTAACTTTGTGTACACACATCGGATCAAGACGAAACTTGCGCCATCAGACTCGTAGCAATACGCTAGTCCTGTGACCCAAGTTTGGTTCGATTCTGAGAACGTTGACGAAATCGCGTATCGTGGGCCCCACCGGTTCCACTTGACGGGCGATTTTGTGATCGGCTCATCGGAATCCAATTTTGGAAGTTCCGTTGGGTTCGTATCATCGTTTTTGACTTGTTGACACTAAGTTTGGCAAATTTGGAGACCTTTGACCCTGACACGCTTTTCGGTACAAAGTGGCCCACATGTGGACCCCGCTTTGGCCCGAAAATATCATTTTTGTCCTTGTGTCCAAATTGGACTCAAGGACAGGCATTTTTAGCTATTTAATATTTTTTGAATCTAATGGTGATGTTTATTTCAGCAATCGGAGTAGTACCTGCAGATCGCACTGAGACCAGAGCTACAGTTGGAGCCAGGACCCCAGGCAAGTGTACCTTGCCAAATCCTGCAGTTTTTGCTACTTCTTTCCTTGACTTAGTTATATAACAGTGGGCAAGTATACCTTGCCAAACTTTACATTTCTTGTTGTATTTTTCTTGATTCATTATATTGTTCTGCATGCTTAACCTAGGACCGTGTGACGTACTTAGCGTCCAATTATTAGTCGGGTGCCAACACCGTACACGGTGTTGTGTATTGTCATCTAGAGATGGACATTCGTGACCCCTTTGCATTCTCGTACTTGTCTTATCAAGTACACTATAACCCAGGATACTTGACACTATTCATGGACAGGATCTTCCCGAGATATTCGTGGTGATTCTGTATAGGATACAGGACTTGACATTGATACTATAATCCTAGACATTAGATGACTTGTGCATTAGATACGATCGTGCGTGACATGGACATGAGGCATCATGGACATGAGACGTATGGTTACATTGGGTGGGGAGAGACACACAGGCTACAGGCTGACCATATATATACACCCATATTATTGTGAGGCACAAGACTCTGAAGCCCGAGCTTGGCCCATTACTCATTATTACTGCTGCTACCGGCTCCCCGACACAAAGCTTGTAGCGGTGTCAGCCTGAGTTCTAGTGCTGCTCTCATCTTGCATATCACTTAGCTGGTTATTTAGTATTCCCTTATTGTTTCATCTATTGCTGGAGAGACCCGCATGCTACAGGTTGACTATATTATGCCGGCTACTCAGTCTTCCGCTGAGCTAGACCATCTCATGATACCACTGCTACCGGCTCCCCTACACAGAGCTTGTAGTTGTTTCAACCTGAGTACTGTTGATGTTCTCTCTTGCAATTCACATAGATGGTTATATAGCTTACCCTATTTATTTCATTCTCTGCTGCACTGCATTTAGTTTGGCTTGTATTTTCTGTACCTTGCTGTCCCCTGAGGACCTGGATCCGGACTTTGTCCCCAGGACTAGCAGAGGAGATCCATCTAGAGTTATACAAGAGCATTATCAGGAGCAGAAGCAGGAACAGGAGCAGATACAGGAGCTGTACAGACATCTGAGGACGAGATCGTACCAGAGGACTTCTCCTGAGTACTGGTTTGAGATATTCTTTTATTTCTGTTTCTAGTTATTCTCTTTCCAGTCTATTTCATTGATATATCAGACCTATTCTCGGATTGTTCTCCGAGACACCTTTATTGAGATATGCTAGTTTATTTCTATTGCATTTATTCTGGCATTTGATCTGTGATTACCTGTTATGGATGAGATTAGCATAGACTGTGACTTGTATCATTGGACCTACTTATTCTTATATTACAGCTTAAGCATGCCTCGATGGATCCATTAAATTGGGTTTGTCCATCGGTGTGTGCTGCTGGCCATTATCACGCGTCTGGTCCCTCGGTATTTTGGGACTGGGGCGTGACACCCGGCAACAACTCGATTGCAAGAGCCATATGTTGTTCGAACTCCTAAGGAAAGACCACACTCAAGAATGGGTAGAGCAAAAAAGAAGGAGATGGAGTCAACTAAAAGAGATCCATCCTTATTTGAACATATTGAACGCAATTTGGAGAAAGTTGAGGCAAAGTCGGTTATCGAAAGTGTAGTATTTTCGCAGAAAAAGAGTAAGCTTACTATTCGAAGGGGGAAGAAACAGAAAACGAACGATGTAGTCACGGCAGAGGGTTTAGATAACTTCTCTGATTCATATAGTCTATATGTCACGACCCGGTATAGGGGCACGAATGCGTGGGTACGTCCAGCCTACGCCGCAGAATCGGCGGTAGAACGCTATCTTGGTCTATTATACTATCTTATCTCACACAATATATATAAATACTGCCATGTCATCTCAATACCAAATAATACTCAATTACATATAAAACTGAAGGAAGATGTACGCACGATATGGAATAAAAAGAATAAGAAGTACAAATCTCAATACATCACATAACCATCTCCAAACTAAACACAACTCCAAATCTCAAACAATAATACAACCCAATGTCTAAAATAGAAATAACTACTATAAGGTATAGAAATCAAAAAGGCCTCAGTCTCTGGCACTATCCTCGGGTGACACTCCATCTGTCAGTCCATAGTGAGTGAGACACATCCTTTCTAACCATTCATCTGAAAAATATTTTCCAGTCAGGAATGGAGTAAAGTATAACCCAATAGCAGTTCCAATTAATTGATAATGACTATAAATAAAAATAGAGAATATAATACAAGACGAGAAACAATGAACAATATCAACTATGGTTGAAGAACAGGTAAACAATGAACAATGTGGTGAAGAACTGTAACTATGCTAAGTGATTGAAATACTAGATAGATATGTGATCGGCTTGGGTGAACATTGTCTACTTTAACGTTGGATAAACATTGTCTAAGTTAACATGAAACATTGTCTAGGATTTGATCACATACCTAGCTAACATTTCCCCTTTCCCCCAACTAGTACAATGAATCCAACCATGACACGTTGTGATACAAGATACTCAAGGCCATGTAAACAATAAACCTTGAACACGAAATATTGAACATTGAACATTGAACACGAAACATTATATAAGTTAAACATGAATGTTGAACACGAAACGTTGTCTAAGTTAAACATTGAGAACAAGAGAAATAATGAACAATATATATGTAACAACCCATGATTGATCCATGTGTATACTAGTCTGTGTACCAATGTGTCAAGAGTCATGTAAAACATTTCTAAATTCTTGCATTATAGTAATTAACAATTAATAAAAACTATCAGAGAATGTACTCACCTGTCGTCCAAGCAATGAATGTCAAACTGTGTCCCAACTGGTGTCACACAAACATATATATGGAATATCACATTAATACAAGGTGTTGGAAAGAGTTTAAGTTAAACTAGTCAACATCTAGGTCACAAGGGCATTTCTAAGTCAAACCGATGAAATCTAGGTTGTAAGAGTCTAATGCTAAGTCACTAGGTCGATATACTATGAAACTAAGCTACACTTAACTAATCTACAAAACTATTAAACACACAAAAGGTCGTATTCTAAGATACGCAAGTTTCTAATATGAAAATAGGGTTTTAGTTATATATTCAAGTCAAATATTATAATACCATAACAAAATAATTTAAATAGGATACCTTGGCCTTGCACCAATGCGTATCGCACCTGTCTCGATACCCAAACTCAATACCTTGGTATCGGTCCAAAACCTTGGTGATACCAAGGTAACCAAAACCTATTTCATATAGCTAATATATGACAAAACCTCAATACTAACTATATAAATATAACTAATTTATATGCTAACATATACTAAGTATGAAATAAATATCACTACCATACATACACCTACTATCTTAACAATTCAAAACTTACTAACTATACACAGTACTAAGATATTAAACACACATATCTACTAACTATTAACTATCCATATATATATATAGTATATATATCTAACTACAATTACTACTATACTAAGACCTAAATAACTTAAACCAACTATAAGCTAACTCCCCCTATAACTGACATTGATAACTAACTAATCTATTAACCAATACCTCACTGGACCCTTACCTAACTGACTGAACAAAGGATACTACGCTATCCATTAGCTAACTACCCAACACTAGACTACCTAAACACTAACTCAACTAAACATTTAACTAAATCACCCATACCCCAATTAATAGCTATCAGCTAACTCCATATACAGAAACTGAAACAAAGTACATTGAACTGAATTCACTGTGACTGAAACTAACTGTCATGCCCCGATCTCCCGCAGGCAATCGGCCGTTCCAGCTAGGCGGGAATCACCCTCGCCAGCGCTCCCGCGGAACGATCGCTTAACCCATCCGGGCGTGATGCCGCACGAGCGTGATCCACGCCCGTGCAAGGCCATGGTTCATTGGCTGGCGGCAAGAGTTCTAAGCCACAGAGTCGCACAGATTGTTCGAGTGCAGCGGAGTTTAAGAACGCATAACGATTTGGTGACAGGTTCACTGAGTCGACAATATAGCGGAAGCATTGAAACACAAGTTGAAGTAAAGCAAGCTCTTTTATTAATATGAACATGTGTTACAGGCGACGTATAGCCGAGATTACAAGTCGCTCAAGTCTCTCTCTCTGAAACATAAAGCGTGCCAAGTGGCTACAACTGTGGAATGATTGTACAGGCGATGGTCAGGCGACGCTCCAACATTATGTCTTGTATATGTGCTTCAGTCCCGGATGTACCGTTGCAAGGCTTCAGAGGGAACTCCTGGCCTTAGCATGCACGTTGGAGGCATCCGCACCGAACGAGGTTCTCCCGCACCCTGCATACAAACTGGTGGATTATCAGTACATTGAATGCACTGGTGGGAAAGCTACTCGCCCGCTCGACAAATCCAAACACGTAATACAGGTTTCGTGCACAACTATTAAGTTGTCTTTCTAGTTGCCTTAGGATCAGTTTCATGCAAACATTGAATAGCCTATCGTGTCGGGCAGTGCACCGTGCGATGTTAGAGGAAACACGGCGAGACTTACCAACTTACTATCTCCTTCCCTGTCCAAGGCAAATATTGTTAATTTAAGCAGGGGCATGTATAAACATTCAGGAGGCATAGCATATGCAAACAAGAGTATTTATTTTAAGATCGTTCAGGTGTTTGGTTGTTCTTGATGCTATACAATGCCTCGCACGCGGATAGCCGCTAAGCAAGGATGATTTGTTTATCTTTCATTCACAAGCAAGCATGCAACAAGTTCATTACAAGGCGATCACTGGCGTATGCCATAATGGACGGTATAGTCTTTGACGAGATGGGTTGCAACAAAGAACAAGGGGCGCTGCAAGCCATTCCGCCGAACAAGAGACTATTTAGTCTAGACGAGAATGCTTTGCAACAAAGTACAAGAGGCGCTGCAAGCCATTCCGCCGAACAAGAGACTAAGAACAATATGTCTCGCCCGGACCGGGTCGATGCCAGTGCCCCAACATTGCCCGCGAAACCGTTACCCTGTGCACTGGTTGTCCATGATCGAACGGGGCCTTGGTTGGGGCAACAAGAGTACAAGACAAGAGGCAAGCTGTTGAGGCAACAATAGTACAAGATAAGATGCATTGCCTGTTTCATTGTTCAGTGAATGACTTTTGCCTTGATGCAATTCTCCTGGGGCGGAGATTGCCTTGGTGACCTAGCGGTCCCGTATACTAGCAGGTTCGTTCAGGCACGGAACGACTACTTAGTAGTCTTCCGGGATTTGGATAAAAATACGGTAACATTCAAGCAGACAAGCATGCATTTCTAAGGAACATAAGCAGGCACATTGCTCGAACCCGAAGGTAAGCCGAGAGATAAAACCGTTAAGGGACTTAGCATGCGAAGGTCTGAACATATATAAGCAGTATTTCATTTCCATGTTCTAGCAAGCAATATGAGTTGGGATTATTCCCTTAGCTAGGTGCGTTAAATTTATTAGCATGCAGGGGGTGAATCACCTAGCGACTAGCATGAATATTCCAGATTTTATGTGTGCTGGCTAAGCAAAGACAAGTTCACCGTAGCCACCCACCTTAGCGATGATTCGCCTCGGTAGAGCGATACGTCTGAGCGAGCCTCTGAAAGCCTTAGCCGGGATCCTGTAGGGACAAGTCTGGATATCCTTTGCTTCTCGTTTGAGGCAAAACGGGTTGGGACAGTTGCACTTTTGCCGATTGAGACGGCAGTCCGCTAGAGCGGAATGGGGTGTTACACTAACAGGACTAAAACCTCTACTAACTGTGCTCGGGCACAGTGAACTACCCTGCCTGATACTCTTGGCTCCTGCTGATACACTACCTAAGCTGATACAGGTACTGCCACTTGCTGAGTCTGACACTGCAACTCCGTTGGTTGACTGCACTGAGCTATAGAGTTTGCCTGTGTCTCGAGGCTGCAGTTGCTACTTCAACTGCCTAGCTCGACTGATACCTTGCTGCACAGCTTGATGCTACTGTCGTTCGTGATGTGCAGTCCTTGCTGTACCTCTAGCTCAAGTAGTTTGCTATCTGCACGAGGCTCCCTGTGCACTGATTGTACATCTACTCGGTGCAAGTCTTCTGCTGAAACAGTTGCTCCCCGAGCCCTCTTTCCAAGCTGAGACCGTTGCTATGGGGTATCTGCTCATAACCTTGCTGTAAATGCCAAAACTGTACTTGCTCTTGCATTGCTCCCTACTAAACTGCCTTGGCTTGAGCTGATGCACATTGCTTGCGGGGTGCTGCCTGCACACGCTACTCTGTCCTTGACTTGCTGCACCTATAGCTGAAACTCGAATCTGCTGTTCAGTGTGTCTCAGTTGAGGCACACTGTGTTGAACTTCTAGTAGCCTTCAACATATTGTTCTCCAGTGCCCATGACTTCATTTTACTGCTGATGCATTTACCTGCTTCTGCTATTGCAGTTTTCAGTGCACACTTGCTGTGGACACAAGGCAATACTAGCTGCTCCTTTCCCCTTTACTGTGCAGCATACTGCACTGATGAATGATTGTTGTGCTCTCCTCGAGCACTGCCTCACCCCCCCTACTTGAGCTGCTGAAGGCTACACACACCCACACAGATATTTTCTCCTCTGATACCTAATAACAATGCATACTGTGTATTCCCCTTATGCTGCACTCTGCTTGGCTCCTCATTGCTGGAGAAGTTGATGCTGCTAATGGAGGCTGCTGAACTTGCTCGAGTGCCTTACCCCCCCTAAAACTGAACAGTGTACAGTGACTGATACACCATGACACCTTCAGATACAACACAGTCTCCTCTACTGACACTATTGTACACCTGAGCTACTCCTTTCCTCCAGTTGACTGAGTCTGCACGAGGCTGCAGTACTTGCTCCTCCTTCTAACTGCTAATACTCAATGACTGCATGCTCTTGCTACTTAGTACACTGATAACTGCATAGTGCTCTTCCTCATTCACTGCTCAATGCCTCTTGCACGAGCACCCCTCTACCTCCTGCAGCAATGTCTACTCGCCAGCACTCATAGGTAATACTCGAGCAGCACTCTCATCCTCCTACCCACACACACCAATACGTACATGTGCACACCAAGGCTCTAGACACAGCACACACACTTAACACACCGATACCAGAGCACACATGCACCCTCATACACTCACAGACACAAATACACCCACATATAGATAAAATATATATATATATATATATATATATATATATATATATATATATATATATATATATATATATATATATCTCTCTAGCAATATGTATATATTCTCCCTATGTATATATATACATACAACACAAATACATATTGATAGATACACATATATATGTATACCATCACACACAAACACATACATGAATATATACTAGTCATATGTAAATACATATAGATCTAGATCTAAACATAGCTATAAACACTAGTATATACACACAAAGACACACACATATATACTAAACACAATATACACTATTATATGCGTACATATATATATAAATACTATCTATATATATAATTACACATGCACGTATAGCAAAATGGTCAAATAATAAACACATGGAGTGCGTCGCACCCGTATCACACTTTCTCTATGATACACTTGCGATACGGCTCCAACACACAACCAAACACATCCCGGAGGACACGATCAAGTCTAGAACACCAATTATGAACAATACGTATAGTAATTAGAGTGTCTATGTGTCCGTGTCATAAAGTGATATGCACAAAGCCCTGTGTCAGAGGAAACCCCCCAAAATTAACCGTTTCGTCAAATTGACGAGATACAGCCTACATGTATCCAATTATGGACACGACACTAGTCATAAACAAACAACCATGTGTCAATTTGGTCTAATTGACCAATTGACAAACACAACATGTGCCAATCTCGGAATTCCCTTAAAATTGGCACCAAAATGCACGTAACTTCCACAGTAGGTCTCCGATTGTCCCAAAACCAAATCCTATGGGTAGCCTATGCATGTGGGTTGGTTCTCATGGTAAAATCTCAAATTCAGAATTCCTAATTCTTGACAAATAAATTTGAGGTGATACTTAGCTAGGGGATTAGTAAAGATATCAGCAAAATGATGTTAGGAGTTAACAAAAAAATTAAGCAAATATCGTAAATCTCATTTCACAAAGATGAAAAAAAATATACTTGAAAAATATGCACTAAATAAATAAGGTGTTCTAAGAACATATTATTCAAATCCATATTTAGTCATGTGAAATAGTCAATAAAACATCTAAAAATACTCAACCACTAGTCATGCTAGATGAAATAATAAGAAATAACTAAGCATGCTTGTATCATAAGTCTCATATTAACAATTAAAAATTTAAATACATGCTTGATTCTATAATTTAGCCAGTTAGGAAGAAAATATTGTTTTATGCTACCAAAGTAGCTTTCGTTGCTATACTTATGTTGGTGCAATTGATTGAAAGATGACACTTGCAGCTTTGCAACCACCAACATTCTCCTTGGTGCTAAATCTTGACACAAGGCATTCTACCTACATCATTAGCTAGAAACTTTGGTATCCAAGATTTGGATCCATATTTGTTAGCTTTTGGTATCCACATAAACTTGTTCATACTAACCAACTATTTAATATTATACTATTATAAAATATGTCCTTGTAGACCACAGTAATGACATGTAGCATGAACATAAGTGTTAGAAACAATATGGTGAATATGACTATGTGAAGTGGTGCATTGTGTCTTACGTGGATATTTGTAATAAAATGCATGATTAGAAGGTTTGGCCTTCTTGGGCTATGTCTTATGAGTGTCCTTGGATTTTGAGTGACACGTGTTAGATTGGAAGCAGTCTGTACAGGCTGTTTTCCTAATCTAATTTCCAACTTTTTGGATGTGTCATATAACTCAGTATATCTAGCAGTCAAGGCATCTAATCTGATAAGAGCACAACTATTTTTTTTCTTCTCTATCATAAACTCTTCCATGAGCTTGGCATAGTCCTTGTCTTTCTGTTCAATACTCAGTAAAGCTTCATGCATGTTTAATCTAATAGCAGGCAATTCATTTGTGTCACTAGTAGATTGTGTCTCTCTAATATCATATAAAAGTGTAGACAATCTATTAATCTCATGCTTGTGTGCTTTGAGTTCCTTCTTAGTGTCCTTATATTTATCCAAAAGTGTTTTATGGTCATTAAGAAGATCACTAAAAGCATCACCCAATTCATCAAAAGTAAAGTCATCATATAGAGGGTTTGTAGATACCTGATCAAATGCCATTAAGCACACATTTGCTGCATTTTGTGATTGATCATCGTCTGAATCGCTGGCTTTGCTTTTGTGCAAAATGCTTGTGTTAGAACTTTCTTCTACTTCCATATCGCTAGCTTCTTCTTCTTGCTTGTACCCATAAGTAGGTTTAAGAAAATTTTAGATCTCATATGAGATTGCACAAGAAAAAATACGATTAAATTTATTATTGTCTAAAGCAAAGTAAAGAGCATTTATTGCTTTTGCATCAAGACTAGCTAACCTCTTTTCTTTTTTCGTGTAATCATAATAAGGTTTGTTAACAACCTTGGAAGTAAAAGGAGAAATAATAGTGGATTTTCTGTAGTTTTCAATAACATTGTTCCATACATCAAAACCAAGAGATTTTAAATAAAAGCTTATCCATGTCTTCCAATAAGTGTAATTGTTTCTATCAAAACGTAGAGGTCTATCTATAGATTGTCCTTCTTTTGTAAAGTTAGCCATGAGTATTCTAAAATGTATAAACTAAGCACAGTTTAATAAAAACTTGCTCTGATACCAATTTTAGGAGCAATTGGGATCAAAAACTAATTCAGAGAGTACCTGCTCTGATGGACTGTTAGGGAAATTCTAGAGGGGGCAATAAAGTGCGTGTGTGCAGTAAAAATAATAAACCCCAATTAAAAATTAAGCTACGTAAAGGCAGTATATGTACCAATAGATATATCAATTATGAATATACAGTAAAGTAAGAGTTGAGAAGAGCAAACGCAAACACCGTAATTTTATCCCGGTTTCCCTCTGAGAGGACTAGTCCAGACCCGAGAACTCTTGCTCGGAGTTGTATCCACTATAATCACCCATAGTGAATCACATGCTTTGATCCGAAGGCTTGCAAAATTTTTACAATATCGAGCTTTGATCCAAAGGCTCGAAAGACTTTACACGTGCGTTTGATCCGAAGGGCACGCCGACTTCAAATACTAGAGAACTTGACAAACCAAGCTTTTTACAACTTGACCAGACTTCTAAATTGGAATCGAGTTGGCACTAGAAGGTTGGTAGTTGATATTGGGAATGAAGAAGGTTTATAGCTCGGGAAGATAGAGATATGAAAGTGAGTGAAATGAGTTGTATTGAAATATGGAAATTATTCTCTATTTATAGGGTTTTTCTGAACCGAGTTTGGGCCGAATTCGGATGCCCAACGTTCAGAAATTCGATTGTTAGAATCCTGGTCTCACGGAGTAACATTGCAATCTTGGTCTTAGGGTGACCGAGTTTGCCTCGAGTTCTGTCCGAATTCTATTGGTCTGTTTCCAGAATGTTGGGTCCAGGTTTGGTTTGGTTCAGGTTATTTTGAGTGGACTAGGTTCTGGTTTAATCTGGGTTTGAGTTTCCTAGTGCCAACACGAACCCGATATACATTTTATCCTAGACTCAATGAATATAAAATACAGACTCAATAACACAGCTTGTAGACTTGTTGCAACATGTCTTCAGCGAAGTAACGGAGATGCAACTATTGTCATTTATATGTCGTATTGAGTTATATCCGATCATAGTTAGTCGATTATCGAAATCGAGTTGACGGTTACCCATTTGGGCCAACAATACATATATGCAAATTGTGGCTAACTTGTTTGTCTGCTGCAGGGATAACGTTCTATCGAGGGTAAGTTTTATCATATATGTGGTTTACTCTACTGTTTATGCTTTTTGATGTGAATTGTTAAAAAGAACCTAGACAAGTAGAAAGATCACTTAATAATAATGTTACCTTCACATATTTACTTAGTGTGGATTATTAGGTGAGTTCGGCTTCAGCCGCTCGCCAGTACATGCTGAGTATTGACCTACGTTTGTGGGCATCTCCAGGTTCAGGTAGCGATAGTTCAGCTAGCTTCTTGAATCTGTAGGAGCGCGTCCAATCTAGTCGGACCATGCACTTTGATTTCTAGTTTCCTTTCTAGTTTGCAAGAATGCATCATTAATCCCCAAGTGATTTTACCGTCCTGATGCCTTGTTGCGAGATCCTGCTTCTTGATCTGCCACAAGTCGTGTGCCTGTAACTGCAGCTGCATAACTGCACACACCACCCTCTTATTCTCCGGTACCCCTGCCAACTCAAACAAGCCTTCCAACTTGGCGAACCAGTCCATAACCTTATCCGGGTCAGTTCTGCCCTCAAATTTTGGAGGGTTCAATTTCAGAAACTCAGCACATTTAAAAGTAGATTTCTTGGCCGCTTGTTGAGGCTCATCAACTTCTGCCAAACCAACTTCTCGAGACACTACTGCGGTTGCTGCTACAGGTGTTGCAGTTGTCCCAGAATTGCTGCTATTTGCTGCCAATATTGTTATTATCTGAGTCAAAGAGTCAAGCTGCTTTTGTTGTCCATGCTTCGAGCTTCAGCCTACCTTTGCTGGACTTTATATATCGTTCTTATTGATTTTGCATCATGGCTATCAATCTATCGACTTGGTCATCGATCGAGTCAGATGCTCGTGATGTCCCTTGGTTACCGGTCTTAGCCATTTCTCTACAAAAATAGAGTAACTTGCATTTGTCTCATAACATATTATGGACTTATTGTATGGGACATTGGATTTTTATAACTTCAAATCAGAACTTTTTAAATACCAAAAAATACTTATATAGTTTCACAAACATTTTCAAAAATCTGGGACTTTTGAAATCACTTGTAAATTTATATTAATTTGAAAACAATATTTGAAGAGGCCAAGGACATAAATATAACACCCCGTTCGCTCAAGCGGAATGCCGATTCAAACGGCAAAAGTACAATATCCCGACCTGCTTTGCTCAGGCGAGAATACTCGTTTGAGGCAAAGGATATCCAGACTTGTCCCTACAGGAGTTCGGCTTAGGCTTTCAGAGGCTCGCTCGACGTATCGCTCAACCGAGACGAATCATCGCTAAGGTGGGTGGCTACGGTGAACTTGTCTTTGCTTAGCCAGCACACTTAAAATATGGAACGAAACATGCTAGTCGCTAGGTGAATCACCCCCTGCATGCTAATAAGAATACAACGCACCTAGCTAAGGGAATAATCCCAACTTGTATTGCTTGTGTTAGAACATTAAATTGAAACATTGCTTATATTCAGACCCTCGCATGCTACCCTAGATCATGTCGCTCGGGAAGTCCCTTACGGTTTTACTCCTCGGCTTACCTTCGGGCCTGAGCTAACGTGAATGATTATGTTTATACAAATGCATGCTTGCCTGCTTGTATATTGCCTCGTTCGATGCTTGTCACATAAACTATGCCTCAAATTGTGTATCACTGTGCATGTCATGCATTCATCTAGTTCTCCTCAGAAGACTATCTAATAGTCGTTCTGTGCAAGTACGTACCTGAAAGTATCCGGGACCGTAAGGTCGCCAAGGCAGTTCCCGAACCAGGGGATTATATCATGTCAAATAAGGAAAGAAGCAAGACTCATTCAGGTATTCGGATCTCTGCAAGTCTCTCTCGAACGGGCTAGAGGGTGTATGCGCTCTTATTGCTACATCCATCTCAGCCCAAGAGACTACGCACATCCAAGGGCTAAGTGAATCAAGAATTAACATGTTATTCATGAATCCAGTGAATCTGAAACTAAAGATTTACATGTCGCGGACAACTTGGAAACATGGTACAGTTTCGCGGACGGTCACCGGGGCACTAGGATCGATCCGATCCGGATGGAACTTCATGATAGTCTCTCGAGCGGGCGGGTTGGTATGCTTCGCCTCGAGAACCTAGCGTTGCATACCACTCTCGCCCAAGACTAAATTGGTCCTTTATGGCTATGCCAGCGACACATGTCATATAGATAAGTCATCCTCGCTTAGCGGCTATCCGCGTGCGAGTCATTGCATCGCATTAAGAGCATCTGAAACATAGTCTCGCTCACAACGCAGTATTTGCATATGTATTTCCCATGAATATTTATAAATGCTCGTGCTTGAATTAACAATATTTGCCTTGGACAGGGAAGGACAAATGGTAAGTTGGTAAGTCTCGTCGTATTTCCTCTTATATCGTATGACGCACTGCCACACGAGTAGTGTCACGCCCCAGTCCCAAAAGTACGTAGGACTAGGACACGTAAGCATGCCAGCCGCATGGATATGGCAACTCCAATATATGGAAACCAAAATCCACACGTACGATGTAATATGAAAATTAATCCACAAGTGGTATAAACATATGTCACAAGTCACAGGGTATAATCTAAATCTCATCCACAGAAAATCAATATAAATGAATAACCAGCATCTATATAACTAGATCTCAACATAAGTATCTAAGGATGATAGTTGGATGGAAACAAATCCACTACCAACTCGAATGGAGAAGTACAACACAATAAACACAATATAAGAATGCCAGCTAACGACCACGACTCGAAGAGAAGACATCCTCGAAATATATATAACCATCTAAATCTGCGCTCCTACAAATATTCAAGAACAGATACACCTGGCAGGGGACCAGGTCCTCAGAGGGACGTAACAAGATACAGAACAGCAAGCCAATTTGAATACAGTAAACATGCATAATATTTAAAAATATATAAGTACGCTGTAGAAGACAATCTATATGAATACAAATGAGGACAACTTTTCGACATATGGGCAAGGGTAGGCTACTCGATCTAAATCTCACACTCACACACTCGTCAGTGGACATCATCAGCCGACATACCTCAGGGGTAGCGACCCTCGGACTCCATAAATCGACATACCTCGGGGATAGCGACCATCGGATACGACCACCATAGTGCGTGCTAGTTACTACGGTTTACCAGAGTGGTTAAAGCCCATACGCCTATTGATTGTCCTCTATGATACTAAGTGTCAAGTGTGTGTGTCAACATATCTAATATATAGTAATGACTGAAGGAAAACTACACATGCAAGAACTATACAAAATGCAATAAATATACAGAAATATACTAGGCATGCAAAATATTGTAAGCAATTTGGCAAGGTATCTTGCCTGGTAAAAAAGCTGCAAAAATGTAATATCCCGATGTCAACACCAAGAGTCAGAAGCTACGGCCGCAGAATGAACGTCTCCAGATGCTGAAATAAATATCACCAACGTTCCCAGAATAAGCAAACTAGCTAAAAAGTACTTCCCTTTCGTCCAATTTGGATACAAGGGCAAAACGGTAAATTCGGGTCAAATCGAGGTCCACATGTGGCCCACTTTGCACCGAAAAATGTGCCAAGGGTAACAGTCTCTAAATGGGACAAATTATAGGTCAAATAACTCTAAATGTCAATACGAACCCAACGATATATCCAAATGTGGATTCCGATGGGGCCGAACATAATTTTGCCCAAAAAGTCAACCATGGGATCCGCCAATTGGCGACTTGGTCAACTATCTCAGAATTACATAAAAATTGGGTCACAGGACCAGCGCATTACCACGAGTCCAGTGGCACAAGTTTCGTCGCAATCTGACAAGCGTGCAAAAAATGCGCGCGACTTCCACAAAAGTTACGACACGGGGTGTGTCCGTGGATACGGGCTAATTTCGGCGCACACACGCGTCCGAATCAGTTTCTGTAAATTTTTATATGTCCGGTTATGCTGCGCGCACCGTTCGGTATACTTGGTACACGGTGGGGCGGTTCCGTTTGGCGGGGCGCGCTCCGTTTCACAACTTTTGGAAATCTCGAAAAGTGTGTTCGCGGGGTTTTCCAACGAATTTAATTCTGTCTAGCAGTTAATAACCTATGGTTATTTAACAAAAATTAAACTAGGTAAAGTGGTCTATGCATACCAAAAAGAATCATCAAATTCGGATCTCTGTGGTGGAGATACGAACTAGGCAACATGGGTGGTCATCGCAGTTTTCTGCGATCCCAGAATTCGGTCTATTTTCGCCTATGGTTTCGCGTTGTTCGAGGTCTACTAATACACAGATATGGAAGAGGGTTAAGGGGTGAGCATACCGGTGAAGACGGGGCGGCGTTTGGTTGAGCGAGTCGACGAAAAACAACTCCGGAACACAGGTACCTCGCTGTGGGAATCTGCAGTGCACGGGGTCGCGGTCGTCGGAATTTGTTTGGACGGCCTGGCGGGGTTCTCCGGCTGCGGTGGCGGCGCTCTCTAGGTCTAGATGGGAAGAGGGAGAGTCTGGATGATTAGGTTTAGGGTTTAGATGAAACAATGATATATATATATATATATATATATATATATATATATATATATATATATATATATATATATATATATATATATATATATATGAATAGGGAGAGAGAGGAGTCGTTGAGTTAAAAGCCGCGGGGTGTAGTCAGTGGGATTTGAAAAAGGCAACGAGTTTTGCTAAGTTGCAATAGGGGGCGGCTGTGACTACTTATCAAAGGATGTGGGCGGATATGCTAGTGGTTTGATTAGTTGCTGCTGTGATGTAACATAGGTGGGTTAGGTAGTGTTAGTAAATACTTTGTTTGTTTGTTTGTTTGTTTTTTTTTTTTCTTTTTTCTTTTCTTTTTTTTCTTTTCTTTTCTTTTCCTTTCCTTTCCTTTTATATTTTTCCTTTAAAATATATATATATATATATATATATATATATATATATATATATATATATATATATATATATATATATATATATATATATATATATATATATATATATATATATATATATATATTTATATATACGTATATACTCATAGGAAAAATCTAGAATTATATTAATACATACAATTAAGCTAGCAACTGCTCAAGGGGTCTTCTACATAAAATAAATTCAGAAAATTTTTTGATGGTCCCATAAACCCTCTAAGTGCGTCAACACCTAAAATAAAAATTATTAAAAATCTATTTCTTCTAATTAGCCATTAATTACTACAGTTAAACTAATAATTAATAAAAAAAATTAATACAATTTTTAGGATTAGGGGTTTTACAAGTAGGCTATTCAATATTGCCATAAAACTGATCCTAAGGCAACTAGAAAGACAACATAATAGTTAGTGCACGATACCTATATTACATATTTGGATTTGTCGAACGGGCGAGTAGCCTCCCCACGAGTGCATTCGTGTATTGATAATCCACCAGGTTATTTGCAGGGTGCGGGAGAACCTCGTTCAAGGTGCGGGAGAACCTCGTTCGGTGCGGATGCCTCCTTCGTGCGTGCAAAGGCGTGGAGTCAAATCCGAAGCCTTGGAGCGTTGCATCCGGAACTGAAGCACATATACAAGACATAATGTTGGAACATCATCTCTACATTATTCCACAAATTATAACCACTTAGCACGCTTTTACTGTTTCAGAGAGAGAGGCTTGAGCGACTTATAATCTCGGCTATACGCCGCCTGTAACACTTGTTTATATCAATAAAGAGTTTGTTTTACTTCAACTTGTGTTATTCATTGCTTCAGTTATTGTCGACTCAGTGAACTTGTTACCTAATCGCCTATGCGTTTATATTCCGCTGCAATCGGACAATCTGTGCGACTTTGTGGCTTAGATCTCTTACCGCCAGCCAATGAACCATGGCCTTGCACGGGCGCGGTTCACGCTCGTGCGACATTACGTCCGGATGGGTCAAAGCGATCGTCCCGCGGGAGCGCTGGCGCGGTGATTCTCGCCTAGCGGGGATGGCCGATTAGCCTGCGGGAGATCGGGGCATGACAATAAAGCCGTGCTATGATACCATTATGTCACGCCCCGATCCCGAAGTATCGCAAGTCACTATTGGACGTGATATCTGTAACCTAAATTACGCTTGCACAAGGCATAATACCTGCACAAAACAAAAAATAGACAATATATATATTACACAGAACTTTATTTGTAAAAAACCAAAGATTGAACACATTTGATAGGAACACAAAATACTTTCTTTATTGAATACTTGAAATAGATTACAATGTACTTGCATGGCTGATTACAAAATATGCCATAGTTGTCTTATATCTCTTTAAAACCCAAAACTAGCCACAATGCCCATACATTATTTTATTTTAGTAGGACAAAAATAAAACACCTAGAAAAGAACTTTACCTAGTTCATCAAAAATAAAATCATCATAAGAGTCATTATCAGTTACCTGATCAGCTAACGCCATGAAGCATAGGTTTGCTGCTTCTCGAGGATTCTCTTCTTCGGATTCACTATCTTTACTTTCGTGCCAAATACTAATGTTTGCATATTTTCATGATGATATTTTTTTGGATGAGTAATTATGGCGAATTTTTTTCTTAAGGTTGGACAATCTTTCTTTATATGCCATGTCTTCTTATAGTTGTAGCATATAGGCTCTTCATCAATGTTGTCAGTTGACTCCTTCTTCTTTGATTTCTCAATCTTTAGAAATTTTTTGAAGTTTCTTGTGGTCAGGACAACTTAATCATCTTGAGACTCATTGTCGTCGGAGTTGTAGTTGGTGACCTTTTTGTGATGCGCCTTAAGAGCGACCGTCTTCTCCTTGGGAGTGGGTTCTTTAAATTCCTTGAGATCCACCTTGTGAGTCATCAGCTTGCCCATGAGCATCTCGAGGGTCATCGTGGTAAGATCATTCCCTTCTATGATTGCGGTGGCCTTGGGATTCCAGTTCTTGGTGAGTCCCCTAAGTACCTTGCGAATCTTCTCGTGATTGTTGTACTCCTTGTCGAGTGATAATAGAGGATTGACGATGTCGAGGAATCTCGTGAATATTTGGGTGATCGTCTCATTTTGGTACAAGCATGCTAAGAAAGATGTTCAAGAATATCAAACTGAAATAGAAAGACTAACATCTCTACTAAGTGAAGTAAAGGATACATCAAACGATTCAGACGAGAATTCTAGAATTAAGCTTAACCCCCATGAGGCACTTGCCAGTCTTGACAAGAGCTCCCAGGAGAACGCTAAACTTAAGGAAGAACTCGAATCTGAAAATAAGAAGTATTCTATTGCTGCACGTAGAATAGATGCTCTCACTGCTAAATATGATGAAGTATATGATACCTCTAAAAAGTTATAGATTAGATTGGGTAAACAGGTTGAACAAATCTTCACCCAATCTAACTCGAGATACGTAGCAAGACAAAAGAACACTCACAACTATGCCCCTACCTACATGCATAATAGTTCATGCAATCATCATGCACAAAGAAATGTCAAACACAATCATGCATTCTATCCACATAGACCACAAGGAACTGTTTCACACAATCATATCTATCATGCTGCACCAAGCATCAATCACACAACTATGTGTCACTACTATGGTAAGAAAGGGCATATATCTATATTCTGTAGAACAAGAAAATTAGTAGATATAAATGTTTATACATGGCTACCAAAAACTAATACAGCAGGACCCTCAAGAAAAAGGGTACCAAGGGTTACATCTACAACTCGTTTTCTAGGTGGACCAACCTTCTTATGCTAGAAGTAAGTGGTTTCTCGATAGTGGTTGCTTATGACATATGACTAGTGATGCTAACATATTTGCAATGCTATCGATGAAGAAAGAAGGTTATGTCTCCTTCGACAATAACCTCAGAGGATACATTATTTGTAATGTTCCTCCCTATCCTGTCATAAAAGACGTTTGTCTAGTAACAGAATTAAAACACAACCTAGTCAGCATCAGTCATCTAGCTGACCATGGTTATGGTATTAACTACGTTATAAACAAATGTTCTATCTATGAAAGATCCACTGGTAAGGTTATCTTTGAAGATATCAGGGAAGACAATATATATATTTTCTATCTTGCAAAAGACACTGACAATGCAGGCAAATATCTATACGCCAACAAAGATGACAGCTGACTATGGCATATACGTCTAGGACACACAAATATGGACACTATTGCAAGACTGCCTATAAAGAAACTCTAAAGGATTCAGAGTATTCAACAAAACCTCATTGACTGTTGAAGAATTAATCAATGTTATATTTGATGAACACAACACGCAATCACTAAATGAAAGTGATGATGAAGGTAGTCAACCCGCAACCAACAAGACATCAAAAGATACAAATAGTACAAGTCATCCAAAAAGTCTGCCAAGGAGACTAAAGTTCTCCACAGATCATCCTGAGGACTTGGTAATAGGTGATGTATCGAAAGGTGTAAGTACACGTTCCACAAATAGAGATATCATTGCAAATGTTACTTTTATTTCTCAAGTAGAACCTAAATATACTGATGAAGCTTTTGCTAATAAATTTTGGATTTCTGCTATGCAAGAGGAACTCAACCAATTTAAACGCAATCAAGTTTGGGAACTTGTTCCTAAACCTAATGATTATTCGATCATTGGTACTAAATAGGTTTTTCGAAATAAATTAAATGAGGATGGTTCAGTTACACGTAATAAAGCACGTCTCGTAGCTCAAGGATACAACCAAGAGGAAGGTATCGACTACGATGAGACTTATGCTCCTGTTGCTAGACTTGAATCTATCTGAATGCTCTACGCTTTTGCTAGTTTTCATAACTTCAAACTTTTTCAAATGGATGTTAAAAGTGCTTTTCTAAATGGTGTTATCAAAGAAGATGTTTTTGTTAAACAACCCCCTGGTTTTGAAGATTTCAATCACCCTGACCACGTATTCAAGTTACGAAAGGCTCTATACAAACTCAAACAAGCCCCTCGTGCTTGGTATGAACGTCTTAGCTTCTTTCTACTTGGAAATGGATTTTCAAAAGGAAAAATTGATACTACATTTTTTATAAAAACTTATACTGATTCTTTGTTATTAGTGCAAATATATGTTGATGATATCATATTTGGATCTACTAATGAGATGCTATGTAACGAGTTTGCTAAGTGTATATAGAGTGAATTTGAGATAAGCATGATGGAAGAACTGACTTTCTTCCTAGTATTGCAAATCAAGCAAGATTCACAATGAACTTTTATCCATCAGGCTAAGTACACGAAGGATTTGTTCAAAAAGTTCAACATGGACAATGCAAAGTCTATCGAAACTCCAATGGCAACATCTACTAAGCTTGACCTTGATGAAAGAAGTAAACCAACAGACATACGTAAGTATCGAGGTATGATTGGTAGTTTGTTATATCTAACTGCTAGTCGCCCAGACATTATGTTTGTTGTATGTCTTTGTGCTAGATATCATGCTAATCCTAAGGAATCACATTTGTGCGCAGTTAAGCGTATCCTTACATACCTTAAAGGGACTTTGTCGGCAGGCTTATGGTATCCCAAAACTACGTCCTTTGACCTTGCTGGTTACTCGGATGCTAATTTTGCTGGATGCAAAGTCAATCGAAAAAGCACCAGTGGCACGTGTCATTTCCTAGAAAAGTCTCTAGTCTCCTGGTTTAGCAAGAAACAAAATTCTGTTGCATTATCAACAACTAAGACAGAGTATATTGCCGCAAGACGTTGTTGTGCTCAAATTTTATGGATGAAGCAAATCCTAGAAGACTTCAATCTGTACTATAAGAATATTCCTATTTTTGTGATAATACTAGCACCATTAATCTCACCAAAAATCCAGTATACCACTCATGCACTAAGCATATAGAAATCTGTCATCATTTTTAAGGGATCATCAATCACATGGAGATATTTGTTTAGAGTATGTGGACACGGAACATCAACTAGGAAGAAAGTCAGTTTTGTATGTTTTTATTACACTATGATATTTCTATTACACATCCACTTTTGTATATTTTTCTTTCAAATGAATAAAAGTTTAATGCAAAATTTTCTTTTGTCATTATATATTATCCTGTATACTCTTTACTCTCTTATTTTTCTTGTCATCTCGCCGATTTCAAGAGAGCATGTCATTTCGATCAAATAACAACGGGGGAGAAAGAATACATGATACTAGCATACAAGACGATACTTGACAGACGTTGTCTTCAGCATATCAACTGCTCCACAGTTACGGGAGAGCCTTGCATATCAAAGACTTGTAGTATCATTCATAGTTTATCAATTATCAAAATGGAGGAGATTTTTGGCCCATCCGGTCTCAGTCAACTTAATTTTGATAGTTAACTAAATCATGCATTGATATGTCGCATCTGAAGCCTTTACACTGCTATTGTATGTCGTCTATATTGCGTCTATTCAAATGCAATCTTTCATTTATTTGAGTCTAGGACTGATGTACGCTGAGTTGCACTGGCAAAACCAAGAACCTATAAACCAGATACCTAGTCCACTCAAATAAACCAAACAACCTATCTACCAAATCATGCCATATTCATTTACAAAGTCTACCATACTAGGAGACCAAACTCGGACCGAACTCAGAACGAACTCGGTTACCCTTTTGGTATGAAATCAACCAGTTCAATAGCTCCTGATTTCTTAGCCCAACGGTTGGAAATTTGATTTAAACCCTGACCGAATTCTGTTTGCCTACAACCTATAAATAGGATTGGAATTCTTTATTCTGATAACAACTCAACCAACTCAACTACTTTTAAGTCTTCTATCCTAGTATGAGCAAACCCCTAAGATTTAACCTTTCCATCTAAAGATTAACTCTCTAGCCTTCCTAGTGCTAAGTGCGATCTCGGTCTAGAAGTCTTCTGAGTTATAAAGAGCTTTGTTCGATCAGTTACTCTCTCTCTCTCTCTCTCTCTAAGCTATGAAGTTGCGAGACTTTGGATCAAAATTCGTGGTGTAAAGAAGTAGAAAGCCTTCAGATCAAATCTTGTGATTCACTATTGGTGATTATAGTAGAGAAACTTCGAGCTTGAGTTCTCGGAGCTGGACTAGTCCTCTCAGAGGGAAACCAGTATACATCTTGGTGTTTGCGTTTGCTTTCTCTCTCTACTTTACTGTTTTACTTTACTATCTTTATATACACTGTTATTTAGCAACTGCCTTCATTCTAATAATCGTAAATTGGGTAGATTATTCTGCTGTACTCTATTCACCCTCCTCTAGAGTTGTCTCACGGTCCTACAGTTTTGTGGTTGGGGTGCTAGTAGCCCTTTAAGTGTAGTTTTGCTCTTTTTACTTTAGTAAATTGAAAATAAAAGCTTTTCTTTTTTTGTTGCGATTATTCGTTTGGCTTAATTTGTATCCTGAGAGAGAAATAACCACTTATTGTGCTTCAAGTGTTGATGTGCGCCCGACGTGTTTACACCGCTGTGCTAGTCCGGGTCTCTGAGAGGATTACCCCAAATCCTGGAAATCACATCTTGGGTTATACATGAGTGAATTGTCACGTCTTGCAAAGTAAATAGTTATGACTCAAGAACTAAGCTATCGATTCCCCGCTTATAATAGGCAGACGATCTCAAAACTCCTTACACAAATTTATCTTTAGTGAGATGGCTTCCAGAGATGCTCCAAAGGAAACCAACACGTCTGTTTTTGTGGTGTCGGTCACCCCTGATCCACGCTCTAGTGAGCCCGAGTTGATTCCTGTTGAGAGGACGGAAGAAACGTGCACTGTTCGAGTGTGCAAGGCGGACATCTTCCAAGAACTCTTGGAAACCCCTACTGATTCGGGGGAGCAAGGTGTTGGAGATGCTCCACGTAGATTGCTCGGATCCTCAGACGCTTGCATTTTTTATTTTCTTGCTATGTACATCAGTAATTCAGAAGATTTTGATTCCTCTTCTTCTTTATGTTTGTAATCTCTCCTTCCTTCTTTTTGTTTTAATAAAAGGAGAAATCGCTTTCTTAGGACATCGTGATATTTGGGGTACTTGTAGTAAAGGTAATATGGACATAATACAACAACCGTGGTTAATAAGGACATCCCACTGGGGAATTTTGGTGGACCTATTACCATTTTGCACACCAGGGGTGCAAGTAATAGATTCGAAACAAAGCCTAACAAAGGTGATATGGACGTGATATGTTTTGTGGACGTGATAGGTTTTGTGGACGTGATAGGTTTTATGGACTTAACACTTCAGGCATACTCCGGATTAGGTACGGGTGGTAAGTTAGGAGACAATCGATATCGAAGGTAACATGGACTTGATGATCGATGGTCAAGACCGAAAAGCTTGCTCAGAGGTAATATAGACATGGCAAACTCGGTCGGAGTGGTATATTAGAGTGACAGTCCAGAGGTAATTGTGGACATGAACCAGCACCCAGGAAGATATGATGTGGTTTAGTAATAGAGGAGTACAAGTCTGATTTAGATGTAGTACTTTTTGAGAAACTTGCCATTGATAGGCATCATGAGTAGGTCACCAATGGATTTTGCCAGCCGGTAGGCGCCGTTGGAGAACACAGTTTCAACAATGAATGGGCCCTCCCATTTGGGTTAGAATTTGTCGATCATTTTGTGAGTCATAACCATCGGTCTTCTTACTGCTAAGACGAGGTCACCCACTTGGAAAGTTCTCTGTTTTACCCATTTGTT